>MU226196.1:1270167-1284668 GCA_018584345.1 Thuja plicata
ATATATAAAACTTATAAACAATATAATTTAAGTATTGTTATTCAACATTAATACAAAATTTAAAAATTTAAAGCAGAAAGTGTCTTAGAATCAATACCTGCAAATGCAAAACAATTATGTCCATGTAACATTGTCATAAGCGCCTTGGAATCAATATCTACAAATGCAAAACAAATAACAAATATGTCTATGTAACATTCTCATCCATTAGAAATGGAAAAAAAGTTAAATCTACAAATAAATAAAAATATAATGAAGTATAAGTAACATAAATAGAGAGAAATAAAAACAAATATGTCCATAAAAATATAATGAAGTATAAGTAACATAAATAGAGAGAAATAAAAACAAATATGTCCATGTAACATTATCATCATCCAATAATTTTCAATATAGGGCTAAAAATGTCTACTCTGCTCTGGCGCTCAAATATGCGAATATGCACCATTGATACTCTGGAGTCTCAGCTTCACTTTTTTTCTAAAACTAAATATGCGGTGGCTAATTCTTTTTCCTCTTCTATTGGGACCTTTCTGGACTGTGATGGCTTCCCTTCCAAACCTCTGGGCTTTAATCAGGAGACAGATTTCTCTTCCCCTAGGGCTCCTCCTAGGGCACTCCCACGGGAGAGAAGTTTGTTGGATCAAACAGGTCAATGGGTGCCAGCCCATCTTCAAAATTCCAAGAGGGCTCGCCGTCATAACTCTACTTATGCATCCAGAATGTGCCAAACCCATAAACCCTCCTTTACATTACCCATTGATAACATACTTGAATGCCTTTGCTCTGAAAAATCTAGCTGATATTTGGAAACTTATAGGTATTCCCCTCCACATAAGCGATCCAATGACTATATCTCAAAAGGATACATTCCTAGGGATTTGCACTTCCATTCTTCCCTTCAATCTGAGAAAACCCTAAAGCCTGTAAAATATTTACTTCCTCCAATTATTCCATATTCCCCACCTCATCGTAGGTACCCAGGTGTTGCTCCAGCTAGGAATATTATGAATATTCATTCTGGTTTGGTTGCTCCATCCTCGGTGAGACCTAAAAATGTAACCTATACCCCTCCGCACCGTAGAAATGCATCCTATACTAAATCGGCACCTATAGATGATGCTTTCTCTGTGGATATTACTGATGGACTAATGGAGAAAACACAAGAAATTTGTGCTTCCTTTGGGGTTTTTTGCAGATGGAATGAAGTGGGAGTTTCGTTAGAAATAATTGCAACTTGGCTGGAACATCAGTTGGACAATAAGGTAAGCACCATCATTTTCCCAGAAAACTTCATTTTTTTGGCCTGTAATAATAAGGATCTTAAGGTATTGTTACTTCAGGATGGATGCCCTAGATATAAGGATATAGACTTCACAGTGTTGGACTGGGTTCCATTTTTTAATCCTGTCAATTTATCTGATTTTAAAGTAGAAAGAATTATTCTCCTTAAAAACATGTCGGTGGAATTCCTGAATGATGAACTGCTTAGAAAAATTGGTAACATTTATGGTAAATTCATAGGATATGTAGATAAGAAATTTTTGTATTCTAAAAATGCAATCATTGTTAGGATGAATCTCACTACTAAGTATCTTAAACTTGTAGATATTAAAGGAAAATATCTACTCAGAGGATTAACCCAATCATTATGCATGAAAATATAGACATTGCAGAACTAGATGTGTTGCCTTGTGAGGTTGTTCCCCGGCAAGGCTCCTTCCCAAGATTTGATGTAGGGTTTTCTAATCCTATAGAATCTAATGAGATAAATGTGTCCTTCCTCAATGATAGAGGGGGCTTTTTGATCTCTTCCTCTAAACCCCCGGGTCAATTCATTCCTCAACAGCCCAGTCCTACCCGAAATATGCCATCCACAGTAAATCATACTGATTGTTTACCTGGTGAGGTATATATATACCCTGATAACCTTTACCTTTGGATGTTGAGCATATTTCCTCTTTCTCTGTGGCTCAAGGGGTCAATGAAACCTACCAATATCTCTCTAAATATACACCTGTAAATATCAACAAGATCTCCTTAAACTCAGAGATAACAATCCAGCCACCCCTCCAGGGTTCTCAATCAGGTGTAATAAAGGAAACTGAGCCTGTAGACATGGCACTCAAAATCACTTGCAATTTTGTGTCCTCAATAGGTGTAGACTTATCAGAGAAGGATATACAAAATTTAGATACATTAGAAACCTTAGATAAATTGTATTTGGATGAAAACGGGCTGGGAAACTGTATAGGAAATAACAAGGATTTAAATATTTATACTGAGGAAAGGAAATCTTATAAAGGGGGCACCCATACAGACATTGTAAAGGGTAATGTTTTGATTTCAAATACTCAGGGGACAAGGGTAATTTCTCCCACCCATACAACATTAGAAGGAATTGACACTACTAATCTACTCAGGGTTACTCACTCTATTAACACTGAGAATATGGTTTCTGGGGGTAATATCATTGATAATTGTGTTGGTCCCTCACATTCTGGTGACTGTCTATGGGTTCAGACAGATGGAGTTGATGTGGAATTTCCATGTGACCAATACTCTAAGAAAAGTGTTTCTCCTTATTTAAAAGTGAATAATTTGAATTCATTTGAGACCCCAGGATTGGTGCTCTCAACTGAAGGATACTTGGACTGTTCGAGGAAGAATGATAGGGATTGTCCTATTAAATTCAATAATGAGATGATGGGTGAGGATGTTCTTCCTATAATCCAACAAAGCGGATCACTAAATGAAAATACTATCCAAATGACCGAAGAACAAGGAACTGCTATTACCTCTCTTGCCCAAATAGATAAAGAAGTAGAAATTATCATTAAATATGTTGGAGACACCCTCCCAGATGAATTCATCGATATGTTTTTGAAGGAAATTTGTGATGAAGAAGAACTATTATTACAAAAATTACTCCTTATAAAGGGCATCAAGGAAATGCAAGAGTTGGAGGATTTTGAGGCTACAGCTGATCTGTTGGTAGACATAGGTAACTTGGAAGCAAGAGACCTTGATACCTATGGTATTTCCTTTACACAAGATAGCAAATATTCTCTAGATTGTGGTCAAACCCTCAAGAAGAGGGGAAGGAAATCCAAAGGTGAACTTACAAATAGAGATGGAGAAGCTTCAGGTCAGGTCAAAATTATGAGTCTCTTATATGTTGGGAAGGGGAAGTGCCTTCCCAAGGAGACATGATTGTCCTAACTTGTAATGTTAGGGGCCTGAATTCCCCTAACAAGCAGCGGATTCTCCAACGCTGCATAAATAGTACTAAGGCAGACCTATTATTAATTCAAGAAACAAAGATGTGTAGGGAAGATGCACTAACTTTTAAAAAGAAACTTGGGGTTAGGAACCTAGAAGAGTCATAGGCTATAGGGGCTTCTGGGGGTCTAGTGACCATCTAGGACCCCAGATATATCTCCTTCACTATTTTAGAAAAATATCAAAATTGGATGTCTGGTCAGGTTAGAAACTTCAAAAATAACTTAGTTTTCAACCTCATAAATGTTTATCACCCTACATAAACGAAAGATAAGATTCAAGTCTATATGGAGACTAAGACGTTCCTTGTCTCTAATCCCAAGAACATTTTTTTTTGGGCGGGGATTTTAATACTATCACAAATCTCTCTAAGAAGAGAGGTGGCATTATTAAATTGCCACAAGTAGCTAAAGATCTAACAAATCGGGTCTCTAGAAACTCACTACTTGAAATTCATACTGAAGATAATGCCTTCACATGGAATAACAAAAGGAAAAAATTCTATAACATTGTAGAAAAGCTAGATAGATTCTTTCTCCATGGAAGCCTAAGTGATGTTAATGCCACCCTAAGTGCTAATATAATTCCCATATCTAGATCAGATCATTACCCTGTTCAATTAAAAATCTTAGCAGATTCTAGGTCAAAGAATTGCCCCTTCAAATTTGAACAAATGTGGCTTCAAGATGATAACATCCTAAATCTAATTAAACACTGGTGGGAAGAAGCACAGGTTTCAGGCTAAAAAATGTATATAGTGGCCAGTAAACTTAAAATCATTAAAAGAAAACTGCTAGAATGGAATTCAGAGAATTTTGGTAATATATTTGAAAAAAGATTGGCCTTAGAGGAAAAATTAAAGTAGGTTAACTCATAGGTTATCTGCTCAGGAATGGATGAAGCATTATATCTGGAAGAAAAGAAGTTATTATTTGAATATGAGGATGTATTGACTAAGGAAGAGATTTTTTGGCTACAAAAATCCAGGGAGTCTTGGTTAGAAGCAGGAGACAGAAACACTAAATTCTTTCATAACAGTACTAAACAGAGAAGAGTTACCAATAGAATACCAACATTAAAAACAAAATATGGGGAGGTTATCCAACACCCCACAGAGATAGTGGAAGAAACAATCAAATATTTTAAAGATATACTGAACAATCTAGGATCTTCTAACCTTTGCAAACATAAAAAGATTCTTAAACATATCCCCAAAGTAATAACACCCAAAAACAATAAAGATTTATTAGAAAATTTTAATATTACTAAATTTAAGGAAGCTTTAATGTGAATGAACCCAAACAAATCACCAGGTCTAGATGGTTTTTCTGCTGGCTTTTATCAAAAATACTGGGATTTCATAGGAAAGGAGGTCACGGAGGCGTTGGAAGGAGTTAGGATTTCAGGAAGAATATTGAAAGAAGTCAATAATACCTTTTTAACTCTTATACCAAAAAAAATAAACCCAAAAACCTTAATGATTTTAGACCAATTGTTCTCTGTAACACCCTATATAATTGTTATCCAAAACATTGACAATTAGGCTCCAAAAACTCCTTCCTATTTTGATTAATGAGGAATAAACTGACTTTGTTCCTAGTAGATCAATTTACGATGGAGTTATTATAGCCCATGAAGCTATTCACTCGGTTAAAAAAAAAGTCTCCTAGTATGTTGATCAAATTAGACATCAAAAAAGCATATGATAAAGTAGACTGGAGATTCCTATGTAAATATTTAGAGGCTTTTGGGTTTGCAAAAAGTTGGATTAATCTTATATACGAATGTATATCTACACCCATGATATTTGTCTTGATAAATGGTACACCGGAAGGGTTCTTTGAGATCTCAAGAGGGATCTGACAAGGTGACCCAATGTCCCCCTACCTCTTTACCATTATGGCTAAAGCTTTAGGGAAACTATACACTCAAGGAAAATGGATGGGTCACTTAAGGGCATAACTATATCTAGTAATTTGGAACCAACTACCCATAAATAATTTGTTGATGATACTATACTATATGGGGTTAGTGAGGAAAATGAAGCTAGAATTTTTAAACATACCTTATATTCATATACTGCAGCCTCAAGGAAAGAAATCAATGCTGATAAATCTAAAGTTTTTTCTTTAACACAACTGATAAAATCGCAAAGCAGATCTGTACAATTCTTAAGTTCAAACTAGGTTGTCTTCCTTGTAAATATCTTTGTTTACCCTTAGATAAAGGGACTAGGACTACCTCTCTTTGGAACCCAATAATAGAAAAAATAAAAAATAAAATGAATTCCTAGAAAGGTAGGTGGCTCTCCTCATCTGGTAGAGCTACATTGGTTAAATCTATTTTAGCTTCTATGCCTATCTACCAGTTAGCTTGCATTAATCTTCCTGCCAATAAAAAAATAGAACTAAATAAACATTTAAGAAACTTCTTCTAGAAAGGTACAGTGATGATAAGAAATATCCCCTTATTGCCTGGGACAAAGTATGTTGTCCTAAAAATGAAGGGGGTGTGGGCATTAAAAACATTGGAGATCAAGGAAAGGTGTTAGGAGAAAAACTAGTATGGAGACTATAAAGAAATCCCCAAGCTAAGTGGGAAAAAATTCTAACATCAAAATATCTAGCTGACAATAACCCCATAAACATACTTAGGGAAAAAAATCCGCCTAGAGGCTCTCGCATTTGGAAGCTTCAAAATTTCTAGCAAACTTACATAGAACCTAGGAACAGGGGAGGAAGCACTCCTTTGGTCGGATTCCTGGGGCGGGTACAAATATTTGGATAGAACTCCTTGTAATAGGTCTAGATCCATATTAGAATCCTCTTATGGTAAAGTAGTCAAAGACTACATCAAGGAATCTACTAATGACATAGGGTGGGAATGGAAGGACTTTTCTGGGCTTAATCTACCTAGGGATGAAGTTAGACTCCTAATGGATATATTAAAAAAGAGATGTTTGGTTCTCAATAGAAAATAAGATACCTTGGTATGGGATGGGTCCAACAATGGAGAATATAACACGAAGGATGGCTACAATGTAATTAGAAGCAAATAAATTAGGCCTAGAACAAATTTGCCTATCAATCTATGTTGGAATAAATATTGCTTGCCTAAAGCAGGCCTTTGTACCTAGATAGACCTGTACCAAAATTTATTCACAGTGGATAGATTTAAGAGAATGGGTTTTGAAGGACCTAGTAGGTGTCCTTTGTGCGAAAAATAAGAAGAAGACCTCAATCATGTCTTATTAACATGCAAATATTCAAATCAATGTTGGAAATGGTTAGCTTGTAACCTAGGTTGGCAATATGCATTTCCTAACATGATCATCCTTGGAATGCTCCAAGCTTGGCCAAAAATCAAGAAAGGGAGCATCTATGCTAATCTATGGGTCACCGCTCCATTAATCCTTATATGGTATTTATGGAAGGAGAGAAATAGAAGAATATTCAGGGATGTGAAAATGGAAGTGAGACATCTAATAAATAAAATTGAAGCAAGTATAATTGAATTTACCAATAATAAAAGTAGAGGTCAGCAAAAAAGAGAGGCTAAGATGTCTTGTTGGGATGAGAAAATCAGAGGAAAATGGGTTGGCCTAGTCCTCCCACCCTTCCTTGGACCGGGAGAAAAGATTAATAAATCTAGGAGAGAAGAATGTGTTTGGGCACCGCCCCAACATGGTTGGTTCAAACTGAACTTTGATGGGGTGTCAAGGGGAAACCCTAGTATAACTGGAATTGGGTATTGTTTTCACAATAGCGAGGGTAGAGAAATTGCAGTGTTGGCCTCTCCTATTGGGCATGAGACTAACAATTGGGCAGAAATTCTTGCCTTAATAAAGGGACTAAAAATGTGTAAAGAACTATAAATTAAAAATCTGAAAATCGAAGGGGACTCAACTATAATAGTTAATGTCCTCGGGACAGGTTCAACGCCTAACTTGAGACTAAATGTACTTCTTTTGGAAGCCATATTTCTAAGCAATGCATTCTCCGAAATAATAGTCAATCATATATATAGGGAAGGAAAACCTAGGAGCATATGGCATCTCCTTACCTCCTAATGTTCCAACAGCCTAAGCATAGGATCTTCATACTTAGGTATCCCCTAAGACATGGAAATTTTATAGTTGTTTTCTTATATTATAGTATAGAAAAGACAATTTTGATTGATATATAATAGCATTAATAATTATAATCATTACTTACTATTTTTAGTAAATTTTTTAGTATTTAATACCCATTTATCATTATTTATTAATATTGAGGATTATTATTATTATTATTGTTATTATTATTATTATTATTATTACCATTATTTTTAATTAAATTAGTTTCCTCCATAAATAGATTAACTAATAACCACAAAATTAGATTATTAATCTCTAATCAACCTGTGACACCAGCTTAAATCTTACCCTCCCTTTATCCAATCACAACCTACTCCTTTAGCTAAAGGTGGATACTTATCAGACATCTTAAATACTGATAAATTTGAATAATAATAAGCCCCTAATAGTAGCAAGTTATAAAAATCTTGGATAAAAACTTAAGTCCGTAAGTAGATAAATAATTAGCACTATCTCGAAGCCTCATAGGCTACAAGTTAGTCTAGATTGTTCGAGGATTACAGGCTTTAAGTATTATGATTACAATATCTAGGGATCCCCTACTTAATTATCATTTAATTTACCTGTGTCAATAAATCGTGACATTCATTTTTGGGAGGAGTACCTTTGCTTCACACTTAAGATAGGTTTCCTCAGATTAATCCCAAATTTAGGTGGTAAGCGCATCATCCCAAGGTAGAATTCAGAGGCTCATCATTAATTCATTACACATAGAGTTAGCATTTATGATTGCAGAGTCGACATTTAAATCTTGTAAGTGGTATTGTCCTCTCTAAGTATTAAGTTGATGTCTTCCCAAATCAACTCGCCTACTCAACCGAAAATGCATACCAATGTTCATAATTTTCATGCCTCTGCTATGAGAGATATGACGTTCAGGGGTCCTATCACTCTGGAATGATGGAACAAAATCCTCCAGGCGTTATCTCTAATTCTAGAATTTTGCACTTCAATTAATTGTTATATCAAATTGAATATAGGACTATGAGCAGGATAACATATTTTTAGTCTTTCATTGTGTAGATTCAAGCTAAATCTAGGCTGCTAGGTTTAAACTTAGCACTCTGTGTATTACCTACTTTGCCTGGTTTACTCTCATGTAACATAGATAATCTAAAGATGCTAATGGTGTTAGAACCCTGGCCCTCAAAAGATGTTGTTTGGTGCTTCTCGCCACCTCTCCTAGTGTGGATTGAGGGTTGCAGGATAAAATCTTGGTTGAGCTATGGACTTGCTCCCTAATTTTCCTTCACTGATGTGTTACCTGGCTCTGCTGCCTTGGTTTGGCTCCCCTTACTCGAGCCTAAGTTTTCTTATGGATGTCTCCTATCCAGGGCTCTCAACTCATCATTCCTATACCGATTAAAATATCCAAATGAGTAGTTAAAATGAGTTTTAAATATTCATACATATAGCAAGAAATATATATATATATATATATATAGATGTTTTGTGCATTATATCTATTTTTGTACATATATATATGTACCTAAATTTATATATATACATAAACATATGTATAATCCCTGCTGATTTATACTTACATACTTATATATATATATATATATATATATATATATATATATATATATATATATATATATATATATACTTTTCAGTTATATATGTATATTTTCTCTAGGAGCCATTTAATTGAAGATAGAGCTCTCTTCCAAAAATGAGGAATAACTGATTGTTTTAAAGCTTAAATATTTTATCTTAGCAATTAAGGAAATATCCAAGCATGAATCCTTGACTTATTTCAGTTTTCACTACATTAAACCATTAGGAATTATTAATCACCATAACAATAGTCTGATTAAAGGATAATGAGAAGGGTTGCACATATCAACCTCTTAATTGCTTTAACTATGCAGTAACCTAAGGGTAGCTTTAAAAGCATCTTAGAATAGTCATTAATAGCATCTACTTAGACTGGGCTACTACCGGATTGATTAAAGATGTAGTAGCCCTAAAAGGTGACTGGGTCAGAACTTAACCCGATAATAAAACATTCCCTGAAGCACAATCTTCATCTTGTAACTGTGGACACTCTGTTATGGATCTAGCTCTAGGCCCTACCATCTTCGAATCTCACCATGTCTCCTGGTCCTTGTTTTTCCCTTCCTAGGCCCTCAAAGTACATACTCAGCTGAGATTAAACACATATTAGGCTGAGTTACATTTTTATATACATACACTTATATATATATGTTTATTTATTTATTTATAAATATATAAACAAATAAACTTATATACATATAGGTGTGGGTGTCTTACTTACATTTATATATATAGATATACAGACTTAATATATATATATATATATATATATAATCATGTACTCAATAAGTATTGGTAGATAAGGATAGTTATTTATTTACGTAAGTCTGCTAATCCCTATTTATCCATGGGGACATATATGTTGTCATTTCACCTTATAAGTGTTGTACTTTGAATTCAATATGTTCATGATTGTAGATATATGACAGATGTTACTGTTAGATTGAAATACTGATTATTTAGAATTTGGCTTAATTCACCAGTTGTGGATATATTAGGCATTGCAATCTTCTATTGATTATCTGGAAAAAATTTTAAGATCTCAATCGTTAAATAGATCTCTGAGTAGCTGCTCTTTGGTTTATATACTGCTATAAATAGTTTAAATGGAAATGTAAAATTAGTATCGGTTCAATCAATGTTATATTAACACCTTATGCTTATATCTAGTGGAATCACTTGTGTATCAATGCAGTTTTACTAGTACAAAGGTAAGATGGGTAGCCTTCCCCATCATGTTTATACTAGAGTCAGATAAATTAGGATAATATCAAGCTTTAAAAAGACATATTAATTCCTTTTGGTTGTGAGCTACTAACAAAGATCTTAGCCAAAAGTGTGAGTGGTTACAAATGATGGAAATCCAAGAATAACAGCAAGGATACTGTAGACATTATGGAAAGACATATTGTCAATTAGTGTCAAAACACTTAAGACATTTTGAGTCACCCGAGTGACAGTATGACCCAAGTGACATTTATGAGGCTGACATAATATATATTGTTATATATCATTTTGTAATTGCAAGCCAACTTTCAGTGTTGTATATTTGCATATGATATATATGCAAGATAAATTGTTTTATCAAGTATGTAGCATAAATTTTTGTAAGATGAATATATGTGTAGAAGACATGTGAAAATAGATTAACTAAGTGCAGAAGAATTTTGGACAATATAGACTTATCTATCACTATCAGGCGATCGATTATATTCAAAGGATCATTATCAACAATTACAGTTGCACAGAGAAGATAAAAAACTGATTCATTCTCAAAGGTGGATCAATAAAATCCTTTAACAAGGTGGACCTAATAGTCCTTTGTATGCTCCTAACAGGGAAGACCATCAGAAGTGGTCATTGTAATCTTTAACCGACTAAATTTATACTGCAGTACTAAATCTTGTGGGTATCATCCACACCCTAGCTTTACTTTCTTTGGAAGGTTTCTGGGTAACCAAATAATGTGTTATGAGTTATGTGTTCTTTAATTTCAGTTCTATGCATGTTATCATTCAATTTAATTGTGGATTAAGTTTCATTGGTTCCTGGTTCACCCCCCCACCCCCTCTCAGTCACTGGGCACACTATATATTTCCAACAATTGGTATCAGAGCCAAGTTTTCATCCTGGGAGTTTGAAAGCTTGAGAAAACATCAGAAAGGATGGAAACCTATAGAGTGGAGAAATCCATTGAGAATGAGAAGATAGATCTTAATGTAGCCATGGATCAGGTTAAGAAACTAAAGGAGCGACTCTCTCTCTGAAATGAAGAAAAGAACAAGTAGTACAGATGAATGACAAGAACTATATAGAAGAAAGTATTGAATAAATATAAAAAGATAGAAGCTCAGAAGAATCTAATGTAGCCATTGAAGACCTACTTGCAAAGAATCTCAATTTACATGAAGAAATAAGAAAAATGAAAAGAGAACAAGAAATCCATTCAATCAGGATATGCGAAGTCATAAAATAGAAGAACAAAGTAGAAGATGACAAGAAAATATCAAAAGAAGACAAAATATTATTGAATACAAGGCTAGAAGAAAAAGAAAAAGAAATTCATCTCCTATCTATTCAGAAAACTGATTTGGTAAATCAACTCAATAATGCAAAACAAGAAGTTATCAATTTGAGGACAGAAAATGACAGATTGCAGACTGAACTCAATACTGAAAAACAAGCAAATGAGAATATTTCACAAACAAGCATAAATTAGACAATAGAATTCAGACATAATGGATAGACTAGATTAGGTTATACTGAACAAGGTGAAACCTCTCAACAAGGAGCAAAGAGGAACATCAAGCCTTCATGCAATCATTGTGGCAAGTTAGGAAACACATCAAATAAATGTTGGAGCAATGGAAAGTCAAGATTCAATGGAAAATGTTACAGTTGCAACAAACATGGACATAGAGCAAGTGAATGCAAAGAGAAAACCAAGTTTGAAGGGAAATGCTACAAGTGTAACAAAGAAGGTCGCAAATCCTCCTAGTGCAGAACAAAGAACTGGAATCCTTCTGAACAATTGGCTAAAGCAATTTTTGGCTGGGATTACAAAACATGGTACAGATGTTGTCATTGTGGTGAATATGGGCACATTGGTGCAAACTATGTAAAGACTCATTTCAGAAAAAGAGATCCTTCCAAGAGATGCTATGTATGCAAGCAACTCGAACATCTAAGTAGAAATTGTATGAGCAAAGAAAAGGTTGATACTGGCTTTGAGAATGGGAAAGCTAAAGTCTCTGAAATCATAACACAGATGAGGAAGAAATGGGTAAGAAAGTCTTTTGACAATTCAGACCAAAACAATGAAGGATCTACTAACACCCAAAACAACGAATTGGGTGGATCTACCATTATAGAATAAATTCAAGGAGATGACTGGAACTGTGCAATCCAAGATGTAATACATCATTTCCAGATAAGATAGCAGTCTAAATCCACATATTGATTCATATAGGACATATCATAAGTACTACCCGAGTCAGATTACAAGTTACACTCGAGCCACTTTGGCTTACCCAAGCTGAGTTGGGCCATATTGGTAATTGTGAAGAATTGCGACACCCGAGCTTCTGAGTAAATCTTGGTTATGCCCAAGCTTCACCGACTACTTTGTACAAAGCATTTAATGTTTTACCCTAATGGTTAAAACTCTTATAAATGAAGAGTTAAGAAGGTCATTATGCACAAAGTGTTCTATTCACAAAGCATTCAGAGCACTTGGCGACAAAGAGCAAGTTTTTACTCCAGAGCAAAGTTTGAGCAATTCGTCCGAACAAGATATGACATCCACTTCCAGCAGCAAGGCAAAAAAGGGTTCGGAGATGTTGGTGAGGAATATAGTTTGTGATCCTCCCGTGTTCAAATTGTATCCTGTAATTGCTGAAGAAGTAGACCTGATGGGAGCTCACTCTTTGATTCCTCCGAGGGTACTACTGGTAAATGACATTCATAGTTTTATCACTGCAAGCTATATGAGCTTGGAAATGTGGAAATGAACAAAGCATTTAATGCATTATGTGAGGACAAAAATTTGAAGCCCAAGCACAAACACATTGAGACCAAGGGTTTAACACACATCATGCATATGCCAAATAACTTCCAGGTGACACTACAACATTTGGGACCATTTTTTATGTCTATGTGTCGCTATTCCGACACCATCCCGTCGACCTAGCGATAGAGACCAGTGTTGCAATTTTGGTGTCAAAAAAAATGATGGATGTACTGTCTTTCATTATTGTGATGGTACTAACCATCGCAATACAAGCCGGCTATGATGGTTACCATGCTTTCGTTACATATTTTAGCTGTCGCTATTACGACACGTAGGCATCACATTTTATTTATCGCTATTACGACACATAGGTGTCACATCTTAGCTGTCACTTTTTTCAGACGTGCGACAAATTTTCTATACATGCGACGTCAAGCCAGCGACAATTTTTGACAGCTCAATGTCGCATGTATAGAAAATTTGTTGCATGCCTGAAGAAAGCGACGTCTAGGTGTCGCAATACGAGCCGGTTATAATGTTTATCATATTTTTGTTACATTTTTATCTGTCGTTATTATGACACCTAAGCGTCACAGTTTTAGTGTCACAATTATGAAAAATGTGTGATGAATTTTCTATACATGCAATGTCGAGCCGTCGGCAATTTCTGATGGTTCAACGTCGCATGTATTTCTTTAGTGTCACTTTAGAGTTTTTAAGACTTTAGTGTCCTAGTGTTGCTATTTTCAGTAATTGTGGTTTTACTTATTTTGAAACCATGATTTCACGTGCTTTATTAGGATAATTTCATTAGCGATTTTCCAAATAAATGTAAAACAATTGGTATTACCAAATTAGTTCATCCAAAAACTAGAAGACTGTGAATGTCTGATAAGTACAAGTAGGATTCGTGAAAATACATCAAGTGCCTAAAATGAAATAATTAAATAAAATTTAGAAATAAGCATACCATTCATGGTTAGTGATTCAAAGCTTCTTTTCCTCCCAGTTTCCAACCCTTGAGACATATCCAGAAAAGAATACAACATCTTTGTAAAATAATACATAACAGTACAAGGGTATTTGCAAAAGCAACCCAAAAAAGAGAGAAAATAATGAGATCAACATCCATACATTTTTGTACAAGAAATACAGAACAAATTTTCTTACATTTAGTGAATTGCCTTCCTAACTACCTTCACTTGAACCTTCACTGCCATTGTCCCCACTGAAACTGGCAGTTCTATTTAGATCACTAACATATAAGTTATAAACATAAGAAGGTAAGAAAATGGGAGTTTCCTAGAATAGAAACTAATTTATCTAAGCAGCATCTTAGACCTTCCCATTGATTATTAAAGTTTAATAAGTTTATCAAATTTAGTAGCCTTGAATATCTACCTTTGTGAGAAGGCACCATTTGCAGTAGCAGGTGCTACTTTTCCACCCTCTCCTTTACTTGTAACTATTTCAAGCTTTCCCAAACTTCCTTTTACCCTCTTCATTGAATTC
>MU226196.1:1296624-1316796 GCA_018584345.1 Thuja plicata
CTCAGTATTCAAAAGATACAATTCTTAGTGTTTGAATTTAGTTGATATCAACCTTGGACAAGTATGAGGTAATTTCTACTATGTATTAAAATTAATATTTTTATATCAGAATTTAACTATGTAGTCAATGATCTGTATTTTATGAGTATTTATTTATATATTCCTATTTATAATGAGAATGAATGATCTACTTAGCACTCATTTCATCTAGATAGCATCCATATAAGTGATGCATCATGACTTCCTAGAAGATCATCTATCATTTCCTCTTTAATTTAAGATGGATTTATCATGGGGAAATCAATGATTAAGTACATTTGGGTTGGAGTAGTATTAGAATAGGTGACCTTCCAAGAATTTTCAATATTTCACTTTTGTAAATGTTAGTTAAATGCAATGCGTGCTAAATCGATCATTCACTCTCATTTAAAATATATTCATGTGAACCATTACTATCCCTCCCTTCTAAGCCCAAGGGTGGGACACTCATTGCACCCCTTTGGCCTCATGGGAGTATTCATGAGGTGACATACCTAGAAGAGTACCTCATAACTACTTCCCCTTCTTATATTCCTCTATCATCCCTATCATGATTTATTATAGAAAACGTATAAAGAATTACACATTATTGCTTATATTCTACATATAAAATATCACATAATAATACCATATTATAAATTGCATATACATTATTCATAAGCAAGTAATTTTAAATAGGATCTACAATTTTAGATTCCACACCTGATATTGCCAATGCATCTACACATGTGATTCTAAACCAACCAATTAAACTAGCACAAATCTTGTCTCTTTAAATGTCGCCTCAATGAAATATTACTAACAGAGTTATATATCTATCACCGAGGATAACTCTTTATATAAGGATCACAGCCTCAAAGAGTAAACATTTAAGATAGAATTTATTTTTCATGCATAAATCGAGTCCGCTAAACTAAAGTTCTAAATATATAACTCGTCGCTTGATTTACAAAGTTTAATTTAAGACATATAAATTGGAAAAAAACTAAAGCTAGAGCTTTGTTTTGTGTACTTAGAATGAAAAATCCAATAACTTAAACTACAGCTCCTTTGGCATGAGCTATGCATCACATATTAACGTTGCCAAAACACCCAATTCAAACCAGCTGGGAAAGAGTTTAAACTATTTATCTTTAAGAGAAATTTATGAGGGAAATATGTTGGCGTGAAGGCAATAAGTAGAGAAATCGCTACTATTCACTTGCATAATCTTCTTTGTATTCTATCTTTTCTATTTAAATAAGATTCATTCAGTGGCCCTCACAACCTTTTTTATTTAAAATGATAAAACACTTGTGCACTGTCCTGCCTCAAATGTATTTAAGAGTTGTTAAAACATTGTATTTGTCTGAAATTTTCCCAATAACATCCCTGGTAATGAGTTTTCCTTCAATCCAACTGCAAATCACTAGGGTTTATCCAAACAAGAGAATGAATATCTAGGGCTTCGAGGGGCTCCTAGAGATACATTATTTGTTGATGAGGATACAGTATCCCATGGCCAGCATGAAGCAAAGAGATTTATACATGCTCAGAGGGATATTCAAGGGATTCATGGCATCCACAAGGGCAAGCCAATTTATGATCCTTCGAGAGATAGGATAATTGTCACTCATGCCTATATCTTTTGCATATATACGCTCACTTTTATGAAGCCAAATGTATGTATATATGTAGACACAATGGGTCTGATATTAATAATATACATATAGAGATGCCTAATACAAAATAATAGAAGAAAATCAAATGGTTTCTTATAACTGAGGATTTGCAAAATCAAATGGGAGTTGGAGATTTTTACTCACCTTGCGATGAAGTAAATCATGGGCGACATATCCTCAACAAGCAGCTGAGTGGTTGTGTTACTGGGAAAAACCAAGCTGATTATTAGGGCCCTCTTCCGCTCGCATGCCATAGCTCGATCCCAATGCCTAATATCGAACAATAGAAGAAAATCAAATGGTTTCTTATAACTGCGGATTTGTAAAATCAAATGGGTGTTGGAGATTTTCACTCACCTTGCGATGAACTAAATCATGGGAAACATATCCTCAGAAAGTAGCTGAGTGGTTGTGTTACCGGGAAAAACCAAGCTCATCATTAGGGCCCTCTTCCACTCACATGCCACAGCTCGATCACAAGTGAGTCTTTCTTTTTTTTTGTTTATAATCAAGAGGGTGTCACAATTACGACAGTATTGTCGCTATTACGACAACATCAGGGGAACTTGGAAAAAAAAACATAAAAATCACACACAAATGGTAGCGTTGTCACAAATTGGCATCAAAATTTGACCCCAAATGTTGTAGTGTGAAATGGGTTAGGTATGTTCTCAGTCATGTTCATAACATGAAAATATGGTTGGATAAACCAGTAGAGATTACAAATCAAATGATACACCATATTGTGTGATGAAAATGTGTCACACTTCTATGGGTCATTCCATTCAAGGTTGCTCAAGAATGAAGCCTCAAATATTGACTCATAGCTCCCTAGTCATGGAGTGTAAAGGTGTGTGATGAAGGCCCTCAGATTGACCTAGTTGTGCCCTTGCAAGTACACCATGAAATGGGAGATTCAAAGAGAAAAAGCAAGGATGCTAGTCTCCATGATCATCCAATATGCAATGAAATGAAAACTATTCTATATGCTTGCAATGCAATAAAGGAAATTAATCTAAATGATAACAATACAAGATTATTCTATGAAAGGAAATATGAATTTAATCTAATATGAATCTAATCTACATGACTATCCATGGATGCAAGAAAAAGAAGACAAGAAGATAGAGAAGTTGCAATATCCAAGCTTGAGTGCTCAAATTCTCCTCCAAAATTGCTCTCCAAACCTGCAGCATAACAATACAATCAAAAGTGGGATCCTAAATGAGAAGGAGAGGGCTCCTTATAAACAAAAGTGAATGGTTGAGATTAAGAGGCAAAAAGAAATGAGCAATGGTGGAGATTAAATCTTGGTTGATCCATGTGCTCATTTAAAAAGCAAAAAGCCCACCACTTAGAAAGATATGAAGAAAAAGAGATTTTTATTTAATTTATTTCATTTTTCATCAAATAAAGTGCTTTAAGTGGGGTTTTTATTTATTTAATTAAAAGAGGGGTTTTCTTTATAATTAAATAAATTAGAAGAATTTAATTTAATTAAATGGGAGGAATTTAATTTAATTAAATAAGATAAATTTTATTTAATTAAAAGGAAGATTAAATCTTTTAATTAAATAAAAATGATCAAACCTTAGAAAATATTGAAATAATTGAATTAATTACAATTTGATCAAGGAAATTGATTTAAATTGAAAATGTTGCAAAACATTGATTCAGGAATTTGATAAAATGATAAATGGGGCCCATAGTCTAGGTGACCATTTTAGGGTGCATACATTTGCCCCTCTTTGACTAATGTGTGATCATTCTGGGAACACATGTAGTCAAAGAATGCAGTTGAAGTGTGAGATCGATTTTGGATCACAAAACAACACAGACATCAACACCATTGTAAATAAGTAATTGACATCAGAACAAAGATAAGCTGATTGCAAAAAAGACAAGGTCAACACCATTGTAAATAAGTAATTGACATGTCCGAGATAAGAATCTCAAGCAAGGTTTCCCCAAGCAGAGCAATCAAGAGGATTGATAAAGCTGAATCAAGGATTGAAGTTTGATAGGTACTGCCCCCTCGTGATTGAAATCAAAATGAGATAGAGGAGAAATAGAAAATTGATAAATTTGATCAAATCGAACTAAAGATAAGGTTCTTGATGTAAGATGAAAGATATAAGGATCAAAGAACCAAGGTAGATCATCAAGCATGAATGATTATGCCCCAAGGTTGAATTAGAAGAAAAGAAGTGAGGTGAAAGCGAATGGAAGACATAAGTTTGGAAGAGGTGGAAAGAAATAGAGAGAGGAAAAAGAATTTGCCTCAAAATCAATCAATTGTTTAAGATATAAAATTTTGATTGAGATCACAAAAGAAGATAAGGAAATGAAGATCAAAACATGATGACAGCTGATTAAAAGTCCACAAGAAAGATGAAGGAAAACCCTCGCAAACTCATATTGCAGCCTAAAAATACAAACTAACATGAGGTCTAACAATGCAAGTTACATGAAAATGCAAAGGTATACTTGCAATAGAGAAAATGTAACATAGGACTTTTGTGTTCATCATTTGTTAGAGAATGTTAAGGAAATTATTTTTCATCATTGGGCCATTATTAACGGACATCGAAAAATCACACAATCATCACTAGTCACAAGTGCAACTATGAAGATAAGAATGTGATTTATATCGGATTGGAATGTGGAAAGATTCTAACATAAGCATCAAAGAAATAAAGGTCAAGATGACTATGATGTTAGCTTACCCAATTTAATATAGCAAAACCACACCCGTATCAAGGCATAGAGGCCAGGATGACCAACATAATGGTTGTGCAAAAATAGTGAAGCATAAAGCAGGAAGCAAATGAAAACATGTTCCATGCCCCAAGTCCTCTAGCTATGCATCCCAGAGAGACTTATGAGATAAGGATACTCAATGAAAATCAATAACAATCAGCACAAAAAGAAAAGATCATGACATAGGTCAAGCATTAAGTGTTGCACTTAAAAATTTAAGTGTGTTAACTGATACTGAGTTTCGAGGATAAGTATTTAATGCTTGCAAGAAGGTAAGATCACATGACAAAA
Source organism: Thuja plicata (assembly GCA_018584345.1). Taxonomy (NCBI): domain Eukaryota; kingdom Viridiplantae; phylum Streptophyta; class Pinopsida; order Cupressales; family Cupressaceae; genus Thuja; species Thuja plicata. Next base: position 1,301,376 of record MU226196.1, read on the forward strand.
CTGGGTAAGACCAAACTGATAAGTGTTGAAAAACACTCGATGTCAGGGTTGTATTGAAAAATACAGTTGAGGTGGTGTTGAAAAACATCATTTGTGAGGCGTCCTAAAAACTAACACATCCAAGAGACCAAAGCTAACACAATTATGCCCCCTAGACAAAGACAAATACCAAATCCAAACCAAGGCAACAAGGACAAGGCATGATGGAGAAAGGCTAAGTGTTGAGGACATGCACTAAGAAACAGGGGTGCAAAGGCCTCAAGTAGCACTTGTTTCCAGGTTTTCACCGCTTCGATTTTATTACAATTTCTTCTCTTTCATTTTTTTCTTCTTTTTTTTTTAGGACTTTTTATATAATTTTTTTTTGAATTTTTGCTGCCAAGGCACCTGTTTCCAGGTTTTCACCAAGGCACTTTTTCTATTTTTTTTAATTTTTTAATTTTTTGATTTTTTTTGTATTTTTGGAATATATAATTTTTTTAGAGATATATCAAAGTGCCTATTGCTAGGTTTTCACTAAGATGATCATTTTTTTAGGACATTTTCCAATTTTTAGAATTTTTGACAATATATCCTTTTTTGGGGGATTTTTTCAGGATCAATAAGTATGTATAAAGGATGCCCACAGACAGAATGGGCATAATGGATAGAACTTCTTCAGGTGCAAGGCATTGATAGGATCAAGGAGCTGCTCTCCCTCTTTTGTAGACAGTAAATAAGCATCTGACCCAAAATTTGTTGTAATGATATAAGGTCCAAGCCAATTAGGTTCAAATTTTCCCTTTTGATCTCTATGTTGTTGATTCTTAGGATTTTCACGTAGGACAAGATCTCCCACTTGGAATTCTCTAGGGCTAACCTTTTTGTTGAAGGCTTTGTACATGCACTTTTGATAAACCCTCATATGGTCAAATGATGCTTGACATTTCTCATCTAGAATTTCTAATTCTTGAAGTCTCATGGTGTGGTAGTCTTCATCTATAACTAGACCTTTGAGGGAAACTCTAAGTGAAGGAATATCAACCTCCAAAGGTAACACTGCTTCAACATCGTATGCAAGGGAAACTGGAGTAGCCCCAGTAGGAGTATGAATACTCGTTCTATAGGCCCACAAAGCCAGATTTATCTGCAAGTGCCAATCTCTACCATTCTTACAGACTGTTCTATGTGAGATTTTAAGAATGGTTTTGTTTGATGCCTCTGCTTGACCATTTCCTTGCGGGAAGTAAATGGAGGACCAATGTTGTTTAATCTTGAATTTCTTGTAGAGTTGTTTAAGGTCCTTATTTTTAAATTGGCCTCCATTGTCAGTGATAATCTCAGAAGGCACTCCATATCAACAAATGATATAGTTCAAAATGAATAGAGAGACTATCTTTCCTGAGGCAACAAAAAGTGGGACAACTTCTATCCATTTGGTAAAGTAATCAGTAGCAGTGATAATAAACTTGTGTCCACCTGACGAGTTGGGATGGATCTACCCAACAAGATCAAAGGCCTAGTGCTGAAATGGCCAATGAGATACAGAAGGAATGAGCTCCCATCCTGGAGCATGTATCAAGTTACCATGTTTTTGACACTTTTCACATGAATTTGTAAAATCTACTACATCAATCTGCATTGTAGGCCAATAGTACCCCACCCTAAGCAACCTACAGGCCATGACAAGACCATTGGAATGTCCCCCATAGATGCCCTCATGAATGCCAACTAAGGCTTGGTCAGATTCTTCCTTTTCTAAGAATCTAAGAAGTGTTCCATCTAGACCCCTCCTATACAAATCACCAATGATAAGGGAATGGCAAGAGGTGTTTCGGGTAAGATATCTGTGTCCAGATCGATTAAAGGTTTCAAGTATAATTCCATCACAAAGGTATGAGTAAATGGTAGCATAATGAGATGCTTCACGACCAACAAGGGTAAAAATGACATGGCTTTCTTAGGATTCATAGATAGGGAGATGTAGCTCTTCCACCAGGAATTCAAATCTTGATTCATGTTGCTCTAACTGAAGAAGTGAAGCAAGTGTAGCCATAGCATCAACTGCTTTATTTTCTGCTCTAGGGATTTTATGAAACATGACAAATGTGAAGTATCACTTCAAGGAATCAACCATTTTCTTGTAAGGTACTAGTTTCTCATGTTTTGTTTGATATTCATCATTAACTTGGTTGATTATCAGTTGTGAATCCCCATAGATGTGTAACTCTATGATTCTTCATTCTATGGCCATCTTAAGTCCATTGGTCAAAGCTTCATACTCAGCAATGTTGTTTGTACATGGGAACAATAATTTGTAAGATTTAGGAATCGTGTACCCATGAGGAGAAACAAACAATACACCAGCTCCTGAACTTTTTTGCATAAAGGATCCATCAAAGAACATCTTCCATGTTCTTTCAGTTATATACATGAGGTGCTCATCTGGGAAGTCAACCTGAATAGGTGCAGTATCTTGCATTGGGAAATCAGCCAATTGATCTGCTATGGCTTGTTCTTTGATTGCTTTACGCTCAATGTACTCTATGTCAAACTCTGAAAGTATCATCGTCCATTTAGCAAGTCTACCTATGAGGGAAGCCTTACTTAGCAAATACTTGAGTGGATCTATTTTTTCTTTGAGGTGTATAGTGTGCACAAGCATGTAATGTCACAACTTTTGGGAAGAAAACACAACCGCAAGGCAAGATTTCTCAATGCTATTGTAGTTAACCTCATATGCAACAAGAGTACGACTAATGTAGTATATTTTTCCATGTTCATCTAGTTGAGCCAGTAATGCCCCCAAGGAAGATTCCATCGCTGAAATGTATAGAATAAGTGGTTTCCCTGGGATAGGAGGCATTAAAATAGGAGGATTTTCCAAGTATCTTTTTATTTGATCTATGCTCTTTTGACAATCCTCATTCCAAACACATTTGAATCCTTTGTGTAAGTTCTTGTTGAAGGATTGAGCTCTATAAGCCAATTGTGAAATAAATCTCCTTATAGATTGAAGACTCGTCATTTGACTAATGTTTCTAGGAGGTGGCATATATATGATTGCTTGGACTTTTTTAGGGTCCATCTCTATTCCTCTTGTTGAAATGATGAATCCTAGTAGTTTTCTAGAGGTGACTCCAAATGCACACTTTTTAGTATTTAACCTTAGTTAAAATTGTTCCATGCGATCTAGAATGACTTCTAAATCATCTAAGCGTGTGTCTCTTTTCTTGGACTTGGCCAAAGTGTCATCCACATAATCTTCCATTTTTTTGTGCATCATGCCATGAAAAATAGTTGTCATAGCTCGTTGATAGGTGGCTCCTGCATTTTTTAATCCAAAAGGCATAACGTTCCAACAATAGGTACCCCATGCACAAGTGAATGCAGTCTTTTCTTCATCTTCAAGATCTATTTTAATCTAATTGTATAAAGAAAAACCATCCATCAAGGAATAAATCTCATAACCCACAGTCATGTCCACTATCATGTCTATATTGGGAAGTGGAAAGTCATCCTTTAGGAATGCTCTATTGACATCTCTAAAATCTGTGCAAACTCAAATGGATTTGTCATGTTTGGAAACTGGCACAATGTTTGATATCCATTTAGCATAGGCAATAGCCCTTACGAATCTTGCACTGAGGATTTTCTCTAATTTTGCTTTGACTAGGAGAGCTATGTGAGGATGCATATTTCTCAATTTTTGCTTAACTGGTTTAACACCCGGAGCTATGGACAAGTGATGCATGATAAGATTAATGTCCAACCCTAGCATATCTGAATAAGTCCATGCAAATTTGATCTTCTTTTTCTGTAAGAACTTAGCGTAAGCTTCTTTTTCTTGTGATGAAAAAGACTCAACCAAGTGTACTATCTGTGGAGCCTCATCTGTACCCAAATTGACTGCTTGTGTTGGTTCAATAAGCACTAAAGATCAATCTTGAAATTAGCTAGGGAGATGATCAAGTACCTCATCCTTAGGCACCTCAGAGAAGTTTTCACCCTTGGATACGTCATTTATTTTTACTTTTTTTGGTTCTGACACTGCCACACAGTGGTTTTCGCCATCAGAACTCCTATTCTTTTGATTTTATTTTATTTTTTATCTTGTGACTAAGGTACTTGATGTCTGGCTCCATAATTTTGGTAACTGGTTCACTGGTGGAAGAGACTACAGGTTCAATGGCATTTATGTAACAAGCTATGTCATAATAATTTTGGAATGTTAAAAGATCAGGTTCTTGGTAGCGTTGGGACCAATCAATGAGGTCGGGATGAATAAGGGGCAAGTCAACAACTGGTTCAAGGTTATAAATGTGAATGATATTATCATTGGTGACTGGCATCAAGTATCCTTCTAAACTACCCAAATCAGGATTCGTCCTAACAAGTGAAGAATCACCCACTAAAGCAACACGTGGGTTCAAATCCTATAATCCTACACGTGACTTGTCAGCTAACTCAGGTTGAGAACTATAAGTGTGAATAACATCAATATCTCTATCAACTGTGGAAGACTCTGAGAAGGAGTCCCATTCATACTCATGTGAACTTGTGTCTGAACTGCGACTAGGATGCTTACACCATGAAGGTTTGGGACCTCTTGATGTGGAGGGTCTAGTGTCATCAAAGGTATCACCTTCTCTTTCAATTAAACAAGCAAGATTATTACGCTGGTGTTCTCTATGAGGATCTTCAATGTATGATTCATTTTTTTCTAAAGTTGCAACTGACGCATGAGTGACCAGAATATTGGAATCTCCCCAAAGGAGATTAGTGGAAGGGACCCAATCTTCACACATGTCTTGTTGGTTTGTTAGATTAGGAACATATTCTAGTTCATTATCACTATCTGATGCCTCAAAGATAGGATTAGTGTGCTTGTTATAATTCTCAAATATAATTCTCAAATCCTAGGCCAACCGATTTCTTGGGCTTGCGTCTAAAAAGAGAATGATCAAGGGGTTCAACTCTAGCATCTAATCTGTCACTAAGAGGGCCATGTCCAGGATAGTCCATCTTTCTGAGGAAAACATACCCTCTTCCATATGCCTTAGGAGAGGGAGAGAAGTTCTCATTATGCATGTATTTCTCTTCTTTATAGATCCAGTCTCTAAAAAATGTCTCTTCTTTATCATCTTGGATAGGCACTGATGATTCTACAAATGTGCCAAATAAGGTCATAGCTGAAGAGGAAGGTTTATTTTTCTTGTGAAGGCTTTCTATATGACTGAGGTGAGACTGGCAGTGTTGTGAGGGAGTTGAGTTGATACCCCCCCATGCCAAGGTCTATTGACTTAAGGTTGTCTTTACATTCAGCTAAGGTTGCATCAAAATATTTTGCTTCTCTATTGAGGGGAACGTGAGTTCCTACTGAAATTGAATTAACAGATAAAGTGTTATCCCCAAGTATACAAATCTATGTTCCATTGTAGGGGAACTTAACACATTGACGGTAGGTAGACGATACTGCTTGCATATCATGAATCCATGTTCTACCAAGTAAGATATTATACACAAGGAGACCAGCATCAACTATTTGAAATAAAATGTCCTTTTTAACAGGGTCAATCTTAACAGGAAGGATGGCCAACCCCTTGGAAATTCTTTTTGCCTCATCATATGCTTTGATAGCAATATTTTTCTTGGTATCTATGAATTTCTCAGAATAACCCAATTCTTTTAAAATACTAAAAGAACAGATATTAAGCCCAGCACCCCCATCTATCAACATGCGCCTGACATGGGTTTTGTGGATCATGACCTCAATATGAAGGGAAATATTGTGTGGGTAGCTCAAGGCTTTATCATCATCCTCTGAAAAGGTAAGGTAATGAGGGAAATCAATGTGGTTAGCATTGTCCTAGAATTGATCAACATCTAAGTTGTTGGGGTCATTCATTGTGTGCAAAGCATCCTCAAGGACTTTCTTATGTCTTGGAGACAACTCTAAGAGCTCAAAGATCGAAATGTGAGCTGGGGTTCTTTGTAACTGATCAAAAAGGCTATAACTTGACTTAGGATTGAATATTGGCTTTAAGGTGACATTCTTGAATGCCACTTGCTTTGGTTTATTTGACTGAATAGAATTGGGTCCTCTAATGACAATGGGACCTTGACTTCTTGTGACAGCATTGAGGGCTTGCGATTACACTCTAGAGTTGGGACCCCTTAGCACCACAATGGGCTCTTCATCAAAGATAGGAGAGTCATAAAAATAGGGATCTTTTCCCCTCATCATGTTGACATTGTCCTCTACAACTTCAAGCATGTTGATAGTATTTTCTGCATTTGTGTAAGTGTAGTTGATCTCAGCTTTTCCATTCTTAACTTTAGAGGTTTCCCCCTTCTCATATTTGGGCAAAGGTTCCTTTAATGCCTTATGATCGGCATTAGTGTTCAATCCATCTACCTTAAGCTTTCCATTCTTAATGAGATCTTAAATAATATGCTTGAGTTTGTAGCAGTTTTCAATGTTATGTGCAATACCATTGTGTCTTAACATCAGGTATATTAAATTTCACAGGATCTTGAGGATGTGCAAGATTGTTGGCAATGAGCATCTTCAAAATATCCTCATATCAGTCACCAAGATTTGCAAATTGACGTCTTTCTCTCTTAGGCTTATCTTGGTATCTTGGCTTACTCTCTTGTTGATTAAATGTATTGAGCTTCATAGCTTGAACAACACTAGACAAATGGAGCACCGTTTGATCTTTTGGTTGAGAGGAGTCCACAACTCCATCATTGACCACTTGTTTATTCTTATTCTAGTGTGATTTCTTCGCTTTATCCTTGTTAGGGTTGTTATTGTTTTGACCATTATTGTTTTTGTTTCCATGTTTGGTAAAAATTCCTTGTTCCTTTAAAACATCCTCAATCCTACATGCAGTTTCAACCATGGTATCAAAGGAATCAAAAACCATTTTTCTAACTTCATACCGCATTTTAGGGACCAAATTGCTAACAAGGATATCAATATTTTCATTTTCTGGAATGGTCCTAGAATATCGAGAGTGGTGTCATCTCCACCTTTACAAGAAAGTAACAAAGGATTCCCCTTGACTTTATTTTAAATTGCATAAGTCCAACATAGTGATTGATCTTGAGAGGTTGTATGCAAAGTGTTGAACAAATCTATGAACAAGCTCCCTGAAAGTCTTGACGAGAGGAGTTATGTTGGTAAACCATTCCACTGCTTGACCTATAAGACTTCCTAGGAATAATCTCATAATATAGGAGTCATCTTAGTGGAATTCAAAACTTGTGGTATAAAACTGGCACACATGATCATGCAGATCTCCATTCCCATCATATTTGTCATATTGAGGAATTTCAACCTTTCTAGGGAACTCTTTCATGTCAACACTCTTATCAAAAGGATTAGGACAAATTGAATCCAGTGAGAATTAATTCTTAGGTGCCATCATCTTTTCCATCATGCTCTTCATTTGTTTGAGCTCTTCCTCTTGAGATGGCACTTGCTTCTTGATCTTTTTATCCACATCAAAGTTGTAAGGGACTCTAGTACCCTTGTTTATCAAACTCTCTAGGAGCTTATCTTTGTTTTTCTCTAGATATTTCTCCACATACTATTGGAAAAGTGGTTCTTGTTGCATTTTCATGAAGTCTTGGGAGATGGAGTCAAAATTTGAGCTACTACCCCCATATTGTGAACCATGATGAGCACGTGGTGAAGGCTACCTTGAGTTTCTAGGAGGGGTTCACCTCCTATAACGATCATGTCTAGAATCCCTTCTTCCTCTAGGGCTAGGAGATCGTGAGAGTTTTCTTGACTATCTTCTGCTTCGTGAAGATCTCAGAGGAGTGGATGGAGGAGAGCTTCTTCCACCACTAGTATGCATGTTTTTGAATTGGTTATTATGTTGTTGAGCCAAGAGCCTATCCTTCTCTTCTTGGAAGTATTTTCTTTCCAACTCTAGGAACTTAAGTTGTTCTTCCTTATGAGCTTGTTCATCTAAGAAATATTTCTTTTCATGCTCAATTCTCTTAAGTCTTTCACTCATGTATGTTACAGATGTCTTGAGTGGTGAACTTGGCGTTGAATTTTGAAAAAAAATTGTTGGTGTAGGTTGCATTAACATGGGTGCCATAAATTTCATCTCCTTGGTTCTCATGTTATGATAACTCATCTTCGTAAGCTTTCCTTTTACCTCTCTCTCTCTCTCTTAGCCCTATGATGTGCATCTAAATATCTTGTTGAGATAAGGGGTGAAGTTGGCCGACTATTAGGAGAGGACCCACCAAATGAAATAACATCTCTATTCTTTGCGAATATATCATCAAGGCATTTATCCATGTCTTCCCTCTCTCATCGAGTCATTATGTAACTCATATCCATAGAAGAGGGAGAATATGCCAAGGGGGTACCCAACTCACTAAGATGACTCTTGGAATCAAACCAAACTTTGAAATTGTTCCTAGGCGATTGATCAAATATGGGTTCATTTCCCTTTCATTTTTGACGAGTTTGAACTAAAGGTAATTGGTCAAAGACAACTTGAGGTCATTTTCCTAGATCTACTTGATATCTTGTTGTAACTGGCATGGAAGAAAAAGTACTAGTTGATAGGATGACCCTAAGAAGCATTGGTACAAAACTAGGATAGTAAAGGAATTAACTTGTCCAAAAGAGGTGATAAGATATAATTTGCAAGAGGTGTAAGCCAACACTGCCATAGAGGTGCCCACATTTTGGATAAGTATGCTAGCACATATGGATCAGGAGGATGATCTTACCCAAATTATATTGATTGAATTTGAATATATGAAAGTGAATGGACAAGAGACTACCAAAACTCTCTAAGTGTAATATCAAAGAACCCAAAGGTTTATTTTCTTAACAAGGACAGTTTCTAAATCACCAACTAAAATAAGGTCACTTGTGAAATCAAAAATTGCTAACTCAAGAGGTCAAAAACACAAGAATCCAAAGCTAAACAAGCTTCTAACAATGGGGCAAGTAATCCAATCTGGCCTAGATTGACCAAGGAAACTGGAAAATGATAGGACAATACGTTAAGAAAGCTCAAAATTGATAGTAAGAAACTCGTTGGTATAGCAAAAAAGGACATATTCACATGATGAAATGCTTTCTCGTGTGAAGATTACCATAGGACCGCATGACAGTATGCATTCTAGTGCAAGAACAATAGAACTGGTGTAACAGAATGAAAGAAAATTGATAGCAAGTTGGAAAAATATCACATAATGATTCTCACAGTATCGCACAAATAAGTTCATAGGGTCGTGTGAAGAAATAGTTTTCTTGCGCGAGGTTTCTGACAGGAAGGACAAGGAACTCAGTTTTGTTCATTTTAAATGACCAGCTAGATGCATTAATATATTTTATCATGAATCAGACATGCAAGATAATAATCATGGAGTTCAAACAAATGTCTTCAAACAATGAGCAAGGGAAAAAGCAACCTTGCACATGAACACGAATAGTGTCATAGTATTCTACTCCCTAAAAATTCTACTTGTATATGTTCTCAAAATTTTTTGCAATCACGCACTTAGTCCTAGAAAAGAAAAAGTTGGTTGCACTATGGTTTGTAGTAATGGTTTGACTCTGCAACTTTTGCAATCTCAAGTGGGTGAAATCCAGTCTCGGCACACTGAGGTTTTGACACAGTCTAAGAATTTAATCAATCAGGAGCTATTGAGGAGATCTGATAACCCAACAAGAAACTACACTCGTGGAGATTTCTTCCACAAGGACATTTATATAGCGGTTGTTGCTACCACGGCAAAAATGGCTATTACCGCTTGAGGTTCCATCCACATGGTTTACCCAATAAATGGAATGTCCACTATGGTTAACCCTCTCTAACAAGGAAGAATCACAATATGAACCACATGGGGACTTAGTTCGGATTTAAGGGTTCCAAGTTTCTGATTCTCCCAAAAGGGAAAAGAGCATAATCCTCTAGCCTCTTCACCTCACCAAAACATAGCAAGAAAAATTAATTGACACACTAATTTGAAATCACCTCACCCAAGGTTTGTATGTCAACAACAATGACCACTGATCTCAAGATAGAAAGTACCAATTAAAGTTGAAGACTAAACCAAGTTTGAAGTAATGACAAATCCTTCCCTACCTACAAGGGGATCTATCGTCAAGAAGAGCTTCACATGTAAGACAAGCGAATGAATCCCACTCTCTCAATATCACCACAAATAGTGTTCATAGGGCCTAATTACTATGTGAAACATATATGCAAGAAATTAAATCTAGGTTCAAATTTTATAGCACCAATTGGAAATGTGATCTATGAAAGCAAGAAACACTCAAGCTAAACACATGAGAGATTTATTTTTATTTCCAAAATCCAAATGTTATAGAGATGTAACAAAATACCTCAAGTCCAAAGAAATGGGAACATTTTGTTGTTTATCCACACAAGTCCAAAGTATTCAACAACAACAATAGTAACATCAAATCAGAAACCACCAGAAACAGTAAACATTAGTGGTTAGAGATCAAAGATATAAAATATAGAAATAAAAATCAGATCTCTAATGTGAAATCTTGCGTGAAGATTCTCAGAGTGTCACACGAAGATTCACAGATAGCTATGCAAAGATTCACAGAATCTCGCATGAAGAAACACACAAACAACAAAACAAATGCAGAAAATAGTAAATAATGTCAGATCACAACCTGGTGTCAAATGTCACGCAAAAATTCACACAGAGCCACGTGAAAAAACTCTGCGTATCACACAAAATTTTGCACAGACAGGCAAAACATCGTGCCTTGTTAAGAAAAATGTCGCGCAAATTTTTGTCACAGAGCCGTACGGACGAAAATATCATATTTGCAAGAAAATAATAGAAATGGAGCTAGATCGGCCCCATGGTGGGCGCCAAAAATGTGTGATGAAAATGTGTCACACTTCTATGACTCATTCCATTCAAGGTTGCTCAAGAATGAGGCCTCAAATATCAACTCATAGTTCCCTAGTCATGGAGTGCAAAGGTATGTGATGAAGGCCCTCAAATTGACCTAGTTGTGCCCTTGCAAGTACACCATGAAATGGGAGATTCAAAGAGAAAAAGCAAGGATGCTAGTCTCCATGATCATCCAATATGCAATGAAATGAAAACTATTTTATATGATTGCAATGCATGAAAGAAAATTAATCTAAATGATAACAATGCAAGATTATTCTATGAAAGGAAATATGAATTTAATCTAATATGAATCTAATCTACATGAATATCCATGGATGCAAGAAGAATAAGACAAGAAGATAGAAAAGTTGCAATATCCAAGCTTGAGTGCTCAAATTCTCCTCCAAAATTGCTCTCCAAACCTGCAGCATAACAATACAATCAAAAGTGGGATCCTAAATGAGAAGGAGAAGGCTCCTTATAAAGAAAAGTGAACGGTTGAGATTAAGAGGCAAAAAGAAATGAGCAATGGTGGAGATTAAATCTTGGTTGATCCATGTGCTCATTTAAAAAGCAAAAAGCCCACCACTTAGAAAGATGTGAAGAAAAAGGGATTTTTCTTTAATTTATTTCCTTTTTCATCAAATAAAGTGCTTTAAGTGGGAATTTTTATTTATTTAATTAAAAGAGGGGTTTTCTTTATAGTTAAATAAATTAGAAGAATTTTATTTAAATAAATGTGAGGAATTTAATTTAATTAAATAAGATGAATTTTATTAATTAAAAGGAAGATTAAATTTAATTAAATAAAAATGATCAAACCTTAGGAAATATTGAAATAATTGAATTAATTACAATTTGATCAAGAAAATTGATTTAAATTGAAAATGTTACAAAGCATTGATTCAGGAATTTGATAAAATGATAAATGGGGCCCATAGTCCAGGCAACCATTTTAGGGTGCATACACGTATCACTGGATATCCCATGCTTGACAAACCTAAGGCCACCAAAACCCTAAACATGGATGATTTGGGAAAAGTGACTCTTGTCGAGTGGGACGACAGAGGAATGAGACTGAACGAAGTAATTGATAATGAATTAAATTTTGGCATCCATGTAATTGCTCACAAAATATATAGCTCCAGCTGACCCAACAGTGTTTCGTGTGAAGTTGTTGACCTAGCCTACAAAGTTGTAAAGAAGAACATGGTATTTGAACTTGCAGAACTTCAACTCATCCAATTGGGAAAGAATATGGAGAGCATCCAAGTATCAAAAACCAATTCTTTTAAGGTTGGTTCACTGTTGATCTGTACACTATTTTATGTTGAAAAGTTCTTTCCTTCTAAGGGTAAAGTAGTGTGGAAGAAGGATAGACCAGTCATATACTAGATCAATGACTATATATTAGAATTAGGAGATAATTTTGATAGTATCATGGATGGGTACTTTGAAAACTTCAAACAAAGAATGCCACTTAGATATAGAATCCCCAAGCAACTAGTTGAGGACTATAAGATTATATATGTTTCCTAGTCGACTGTGACAAAGTCTATATTCAAGTAGTGAGACCTAGGACTGCATGGGTGAAGCCTCTCTCCTATGAGGTCAATATAGATGATACTAAGGACATCATAGAAGCTCTTGTTAATGAACCTGTTAATCCAAAGGCACCTTACTTTGAAACATATGAGGAAGAAAAAGATAGGATTTCCATAGAAATTGAAATCCCTAAGATATTGAAAAGAGGAGTGAAAAGGATTAACAAATTTCAAAAAAATTATGGCAAGACCTTGGAGTCCCCTGCCACCATTGAAGAAGAAAATGTTGAAACTGAGGATATTCAATCATAGGAAGAAACTAAAGTTGAACCTCCTCCTCCTGAGAAGAAGAAGGTGGAACCTAAAGAGAAAAAGGCCCCTACCCCTGTTCTCACACAGAGAAAGTCACAAAGAAAAATTAATTTGGGCAAAAATAGTGATGATGAAGAAAAAAAAGATGATACTATGGTTTTCAAGAAACCACCACCTTCACTTGAGCACAAGATTAAGGAATTTAAACAAGGTAGAGCAATGAGCTCTGTAAAATCACTCAACTACTCCTCTTGATCAAAACAAGAAAAGAAGAAAATTGAAGAAGCAATTGTTGAGAAGATGACCAAATGGAAATATGACCCTTCCAAGTTCAAAAGTTACATGACTGAAGATTTATACAAGGCAATCTCTATCCCTTGGTCAAATGATGTAGGAATGAAAAAGGATATAAGGGAAGAGACACTTAAGAAAATTATGCCTGCAATGAAGGGCAAAGAAATCAAGGAAACTCTAAAAAGGTATGAAAATAATCATACACCCAGATTCAGAACATTTCATATTCTAAATAAGAATATTGAAGATGTAGTGAAGTGAACCACATTAGTGTGGAAAAAATATTTGAGCAGAAAATTGATGATAAAACAAAGATCCCGAGTACAGATCAGATGGATGATGCTCTACCCGAGGTACAGAATATTGAAGAGTCATATGTTGAACAGATAGCAGTTGAGGTAGTGGCATCATTGCCCCAATCTCCAAGTTAGAACATTATACCTCCGAGAAAGGACAACACTGAAGAACCATCAGACCAAGCAACAACCAAGCAACAGGCTCCAATCAATACTGAGACAAGCATGCTCGAGTCACAGAAGGATAAGGTAAATGTATCTACTGCGAGTATTGATTTATCAGTTCATATTAGTCCAACAATTGGTACACCATCATCTGATGCATTAAATGTCAATGACCTAGTGGAACTAAACATTGATAACAAGGTTGAGGAAAGTAAAAGCAAGGAACTTAATCCTTTCCCAAGTCCTAAGGTAAAGGGAAAAGAAAATTTAATAAACACTGGTGAGATTGATCTTGATGAAGAGATTGTCATTCCAAACTAGGATCAATCTAATCTTTCTAAAGAGAAAATAAAATTTTGGGTGAGCTATGGATGAAAAGAGATACACAACAAAATCTTAGAAGGGAAAGAAAGAGGAATAAGGTACTCATAGACATCAAAATCATATTTGTTGATGCTTTACAGATTGAGGTCAATGAGACTGAAACAATATTGGATCAACTTGTTGACATTGTCCCAAAGTTCAATATGAACATGAATGGTCATGAGAAGCTACAAGAGAAGGTAGAGAAGAAATTTGAGAACAAGGTTCTTGAAAGAATTGTAAAGAATATTGTAATTGATCAGGTGCAACTAACAAACACCATCAGCACTATTGAAACTGTTGTAGCAAAAGTGGTAGAATTATTTGTAAAGCTGAGTGACTCCTCCAAATTTACCACTCCGATCAAACATAAGTTAGCAAAGGTTGACAGTGACATGAAGGAAAGTGCAAAGCTATTAGCAGCTGACCCAAGCACCAGTTCAGCTCATTTCTTAAAAATCAAGTATCTAATAGGTCTTCAGGTTGAATTATTGAAAGAAGAAGAAAGAACTAGAGTCCCTCACAGACATATAGATCCAGCTCTTACCCCACATGGAGACCATGCAAAAACATATTGCACATGCCAAGACACTCATACATGACAACAACTTCTTTGTTGCTGAAACTATGGTGGATTTGTATGGAGAACTTCAAATTTGATTGTATATATTTAAGATACTACAAAAGAATTGGGACAATACTTTTTCTCAAATTATGAAGGTACATAGTGACTTCCTATCCTACTTTGGGATCACTGTGTAAATACAATTTTGGCATTTTGTCAAAAACAAGAGGGAAAAGGATATCATTGTGTATTGTATAGTATACATAGTGTTCCGTATATATTATGGAGAAAATATACTTCACAAAATAGTGTTGAAAAATACAAAAATAAAACAAGTCAGACCTGAGCAGAAGAATAGATTCAAAACCCGAGGATTCAGTAAGGGGGAGATTTTGACTTAACAGTTGTAGAAATCAAGGATAAAGTTTTTTTTTCACTAATGCCAAAGGGGGAGATTGTAGACCTTATGGAAAGACATATTGTCAATTAGTGTCAAAATACTTAAGACATTCTAAGTCACCTGAGTGATAGTATGACCCGAGTGACAGTTATGAGGCCGACATAATATATATTGTTATATATCATTTTGTAATTGCAAGCCAAATTTTAGTGTTGTATATTTGCATATGATATATATGAAAGATAACTTCTTTTATCAAGTATGTAACATAAAGTTTTGTAAGATGAATATATGTGCAGAAGATATGCGAAAATAGATTAACTAAGTGCATAAGCATTTTGGACAGAAGAGACTTATCTATCACTATCATGTGATCAGTTATATTCAAAGGATCATTATCAAAAACTATAGTTGCACAGAGTAGGTCAACAATTGATTCATTCTCATAGGTGGATCAAAAAAATCCTTTAACAAGGTGGACCTAATAGTCCTTTCTCTAAATCTCTTAACAGAGTTGCACTACATTTTGTATTGTAATAAATCCTTTAACAAGGTGGACCTAACAAGTCCTTTG
>MU226196.1:1316947-1346086 GCA_018584345.1 Thuja plicata
ACCCCCCCCCCCCCCCCCTCTTAGTCACTGGGCACACTATATATTTCCAACATATACCCCTTCAACCACAAGCACAAAGGTTAACAAGATATGTAAACAAATCAAAGAAGAAAACATTGACGTCCTGGCTGAATCAAAATTCAGCAACACTATATCTACTACCATGTAATGCTTAACCTGTATAACCTAGTAGACATTGATACTCTAATTTTAATGTGGGGGTATGCCCTCTCATTTATGTAACTTTTCTAGACTTTGGTCCCAGGCAAGGTTGGAGGTTTTCTTGACCTTGTTCTTTCCTACTAGCACCCATAGTGAATAGGGTGACACTCTTTTGTTTTTAAAATTATTTTATTAATAAAATCATTTGGCTATGACCTTTTACCGATATAAAAAAAAAAAAAAACATTATCATCATCCATTAGAAATGCAAAATTTAAAGTAGAAAGCTCCTTAAAATTAATAAAAAAAAATATGTCCATGTAACATTCTCATCCATTAGAAATACAAAATTCAAAGCAGAAAGCTTCTCAAAATTAATAAAAATAAATATGTCCATGTAACATTCTCATCCATTAGAAATACAAAATTCAAAGCAGAAAGCTCCTCAAAATCAATACCTACACCTACAGATACAAAATAACTTTCTCCTCAAAATCTATACCTACATCTACAGATACAAAACAAATACAAATATAATATAATGAAGTAAAAAAAAAGACCTACAAATACAAAAAAAATATAATGAAGTCTAAGTAACATAAATAGAGAGAAATAAATATAATGTTGTAAGGAGTTTTCATCATTCAAACTTCCAAATATGTTCGTGTAGCATTGTCATCCAATAGAAATGCAAAATTTAAAGTAGAAAGTTCCTCAAAATAAATACCTACAAATACAAAACAAATATAATGAATTCTAAGTAATATAAATAGAGAGAAATAAAATGTTGTAAAGAGTTTGCATCATTCAAATTTCTATTTTGATGAAGCATAATTAAAGTAATTACCTCCACTTTGATGAAGCCTAATTAAAGTAACATAAATAAAGATAAGTAATAGCTCGAGAAATACAATGTTGTTAAGGGGTATGCCTCATTTAAACTTCATTTTTATGAAGTTTAGATAAAGTAACATCAAAATTTTAAATGAAGTTTAGTTAAAGTAACATAAAAATAGAGACGTAATAGAAAGAAATATAATATTATCAAGGAGTTTACCTTCTTCAACCCCTCATTTTGATATTTCTACCTCCCAAGGATAGTCATTATTCTTTATAGAAATAATTGAGATGATTTCATCAAAAGAAAATATCATGTCGATGATATAAAATATTTAAATGCACTCTACTAACATTGAATGTATCAAAGTTATGTTAGCATAAAGAAGATATCTATGATGAAAGGAAACATCAAAATTAATTGATATCACCTAGAAGCTGCAAAGATCATTAAAAATAAATGTTAAAGAATTTAACAATACCAAGTTGAAAAAAGGCTTCCAAAAGAAATGCCAAAATGTCAACAATATTGAAGTTGCAAAGAGCCTCCAAAAGAAATACCAAGACTTCAACGGTGTTGTCTTTCTCAATATTGTTTCAAAAAGATGGCATGCCATATACCAAAGAGCATTTTGTGCTTGAGCATTAGTGTAGTCTTTCTAAATATTGTTTAAAAAGATGACATGCAATATACCAAAGAGCTTTTGATTGACGGAGGCCATATACCTGTTGACGGGACTTTATGACCCGCTCCACCAACAGAGGTAAGTTATCATCGGCTACCAAGGTACTGGCCAACTCTTCCTGAAGAGGTTTACCGGAGAATGAATTATCCTAGCCTCCAAGTACCTAGTAGTCGGGTCTCGATGATGTGGGGGAGCTAAGTTGGGCAGGTGACTGTTGTTTGAGGGGATAGCTGGTTTTTACTCATCTTCTCAGGGATTTCAAAAGGGATGGGGTTTCCTGCAAGTATTTTCATTATCAAAGAAAAATCAAAAAATCATTCAAGTTTAGATATGTATTTCTACTTATAGTTATGCAATATATATTCAAACATCAAACAATGCTCCAATGCAAGAAACTATACTAAATATTGAATACACAATGAACCAGCGATTCACATGCATTCAATAGCAAGGGGAGATAAGATCATTAATCTAAACTAAAACATAGGAGCAAAGGACATAAGAAAAAATACTGCACAAAAGATGTTTGCCAACTTCAGAAATCAGAACAACACAACACATGGCCATAAGATGTTCCTCCTTTCATTAAATTGAAAAACATTCCAGCATCATTGGCGAGTACATTCATGGATCCAAGGGAGAATTCTAAGCTACTAAGAACAACTGAGCATTGAGCTCCTAAGAACAACTGAAAGTAAAATGCTTATTTGCAAAGAACTCAAAAATGGTATGCTTATATTACTTGCTGGACTGCAAAATCATCAATTTTGCCAAACTTTGTTATGGGGTCAGACTTCTTATTTATACACAAAGTTTGACCTAAAACTTAACCTAATCTAAATGTACACTTGCCAAATATAATACATTATATGTGGCCGGTACTACCTATACCACTTACAATCACCTCGAGATGTGTAGAGGTCTGACAAGATAGAAGAAGAAGATAAGAGGAGAAATCTAGAAGAATCAGCCTAGAGAAGAGAGCTGAGGTACTTATGGAAGAAATTTGATTGTCTCGGTATCCTAGGCTACATGCCTCATAAATGCAAATTGTGGCTCCCTATCTTTGATGTGCACCAGGTAGTTAATGTAGGAGTGGCACCTTGGGAGAATCATCTATCAGAACCATCTTGTTCGCCTGATATAATCTTATCTGGATCACCTACATTCTGACCCTTATTAACTACTTGACAATGATCAATCAACTCTAGGGAACATCGACGTAGATCGCTACCTCCAACTGTTCGCCCACATCCTAGGCACCCTCTTTAAACTCTATCCCCACCTTTGCTACATTGTGGACCTGGAGCATCATGCGGGAGAGACGTGACATCTTCACTGCATAAAAATCTCTGGGAGTCCAGAATCATGACTCCATTATCTCATCAAATTTTCTCACCACAGAAATCCACCAGAACGCATGTCGCGGTGCTGAAGAGATCGACTGCTAAAACCCTTGTAACAAATGCCGCATATAAATCTAAAGAATTTTCAATAGTTGAGACTTTAACCTTTAGGGATGGTACCAGTTGTTTTCTTGTCTCAATTTTGAGACCAAGTCTGGAGTGTTGGACCCAGAGGAACCCAAAATGTTCTTCTCCCAAAATTCTTGTATCGGTGATGATATCTTCTCCAATGTTCATTATTTCCTTGAGCTCACCACTCCATTATTCATATTTTTCAATTCTCCCTCCCACTAGGAAATGAAACTATTCACCAGGCCCAAGATGTTAGTGGCCTGATAGAGGTACGAGAGTGTGATCATCAGGAAGCGCTTACAGATCCCACCTGCTCAGCCACCTAGTCATCGATAGCTTGCACTTTGTTTTTCATCATTCTGAGCGCGTCTATATCACCCTTCGGAAGTGGTGTTCCAAATGTAGAAGCCTCTGGAGGAATTGCAGCCAATGGATGTGTCAACTCTGTAAGAAGCCCAAGGAGATTGATATATGCTTCTTTTTCCTTCTTTAGTTTTTGGGCTTGTTTTTCGTACTGGGCCTCAATTTCTCGACTATCCTCTTTCAATAGGTTCAACTCTCCCTATTTGTCTCTCCTTGGCAGAGGAACCTCAGTGATTGTATATTATTTGGCTCTTATTGTTTCCACTTTTGCATCTGGGGGAGGAATCACTACTACTGTGACTATATTTCCTCACGGACCGGTCTGAAGGGTATGGAGGGTATGGGCCTTCTTGGGATTCTTAGCCTCTTGGTTCTGGGCCATCATCTCAGCCAAAGAGAGAGGAGCTCTCACTGCTACCGGTGCCTTCCTTTTCCTAAAATCTACCAGCCACTATGGTGGCGGGGATGGTCTTATGGCTAGGTCCTAGATACTGGGGTTTTCCTTGGGAGTTGGCCGCACTTCTATGGCATCTATGGTCTCTGTGGACTCCTTTTCCCCACTCCCAGGATTCCCTATTTCTCCCATCCTATGGCAATTTTATCTGTATTATTGAGGACCCTATCTTCCTTGGCACCTGTGGCATTGGTATCCATGTTTACAGGGTTCTCCCCCATGTCTTGCTGTTGCTTAATTTCTTCAACATTATCCGTCGAGACATTCTCCTCCGAGGGCACATCTTCAAGAGGGGGCGAAGGTGTCTAGCCTAGATCTGGCTATTGTGTTTTGAAGATCACCTTTCCGAATGTCAGATTGTAGAGTAAATGATCACCCAGGGTAACTATAGGTGTCTGGAGCATGACGCCTAGAGGTACGGTTTCTCTTGAAGGTCTGATTTCCCCAGCCATTGTCGGCTGCTTATCTTGTGCCTGCCTTCCCTCTGTCTTGGTCTCCGAGACTAGTTTTTCTTCACCACTTGGTATATTTACCAATTCCTACTCTTATTCTTGTTCTCACTCTTTCTCTTTCTCCTGTACTTCTTCTTCTGGGGCAATTTCTTTTTCCTTCCTTTCTCCCTCCCCGGGGATATTTTCTGCCTCTTGCACGATGATCTCTTCTATTTCCCTCATGACATCTTCCTACAGATTTACCAGATCATCAGTCTAGAAGATGTCATGAAAATTTTCATGGGGAGGGGAGGCCTCTGAGTGATCCTCTACTTCAGGGCTAGAAGGGATAATCTCTTGAGGAATGTTGCCTAATTTCTCAGGGCTTACATTTGTGCTTGGTGGAGGGTTATCTATCCTTGGTTTCTTTCTCCTTGTCTATAGCGGGACTCTGACGTCCAAGATAGTTGCACTCTCCTCCTTTATGTTTACCACCTGGCTAATTAGTGTTGCAAGTGATGGCGAGCCTGAAGGGAGGGTGGATCCCACTGGAGTAATTGGGAGACCGAGAGAAAGCCTTGTGCTCATTGTTTCTCCTAGCTATCGGGATGACTCAAGCTGGGTGTGGAGTTGTTTCATGATAGGGGGTGGAACTCAGGATGGGGCCAAGGTTGGGGTGCTCTCCTTTGCTTTCCCCTTATCTCTGCTATGTTTGGCTGCTCCAGAGGCTGAAGTGGAACCCCCCAAAATTGGACCTTGGCAGGTACTTTTCTTGCACACTTGTGCAAAATATTCATGGTTGCACTGCACAACACCCTAGGTGACATCCTTAATTTTCAAATTCTCTGGGGTGTCCCAACCCATCGAAGGGAGATCTAAATTATCGATCCCCTATAATTTGTATGATGGGTCCTCCAAGGGCCCGATAGCCAAAAAATCCTTTTGAAAGGTTTGAAGGTCGAGGTGCTTCATCATCCCTTTGGTCATCCTCTCATACTTTCAACCCCAAATGTCAAAGTCATCTTGGAAATCTACCCAAAAGTCCTCCAAATGAGGCTTGTGAGGTATGGATGCCCGGGGCAATGCTGTGTTTATTTTGCAGAGTGGGTCAAAATTGTTCCTTGCTAGGTAGAACTCAGTCAGCCCCAGACTTTTTAACTCATTATCGACCTCTTTGGCCGCTACAAGGCTGTAAGGATGCAATAATAATTCCCAAAAATGATTGGGAATGGGATGGAGGTTACTTTATTCACTCCATATAATGCATGGAGCTCCAGGATTTGCCTACAAAACTCCATCAAAATAACCATATCCCCATAATGCTTGGGTAATAGGTAGGGCTTGCTAGAGAATCTGGTCACTCAAATATAAGAATGTTGATGAAATTGAATAAAATAATTCCCATATGTACTCACTAAGGCCATAGCCTCCTTTGATAGCTGGTAACCAACATCTCGAGATGGTATCAAAATGTTGTAGTAAATGAAGGTATCATTTACTCAGAGAAAATTGGGGAAGCTGGCTTTCCATTGAATTTGGGGAAAATGGTCCCATGGAGCACCCTGGCCAGGCCCGGTCCCAAGGAGGCCCACTGTAACTAAACCCCAAATTCTAGGTCTTTGTTGTGCGAGGGACCATAAAACATACGAAGTCATGTATAACTTTGATGTCCTGTTAACCTTGTTCAACTGAAAAATCCACATGATTGGCAACAATGGTTGCCCAGTCAGAATTTTGCTCATTGGTGGAGATGTCATACAAGAAGTAGTACATCCATAATGAGAAATCCTAGGTAGGAGACTCCGCAAAGAATTGACATAAGAAGATGATCCCCACTTGGATGCTTTCTTTGAAATTTGTTTGGGGGATCTCTGACTTCATATTTTTGTAGTCCTTCCTCAGAGTCTTCAGCCATTGGGTATTGAGGTGTTGTCAGGCCGCCTATTGGACTTTATTGAACTCTTTCAGGGATGTGGCCTAGAAGATGATAATAAAATTGGAGAACTGGGGGACTCCCAGCCCCCAAGCAAATGTAGCAGCATCGAGAGACACTAAGGGCGTTGGGTAGCCTGTTGGAAGAGGAGAAACAAGTATAAAAACTTGGATGGGTGTTGTAATTTTTGGCCAGAGTTAGGATCAACTCCGAGGCCTACACAGAGTAAGGGAAGCAGGCGGCTTTCATGATGTTAGGGGTGGCCACATTCTTTTCCATACTATCTCTAGTGAAAATGAGGGTGAACATTGTTCTAATTATCCCTTGTAATCTGGCCCAAGATCCGACCTCAGTGTCAGTGATTAGATGCAACTTAGAATCCACCTTGGATCCTACAAGGGCACCATCCCTTGGATATTTGGATGTGAGCGGGAGCTTTTTCAGTGCCTTCTCAGCCTTTGACTTGGTGGCCGCTCTTGTTGAGGTGGCTGGAAGTTTCAAAATTTTGGGAGGAGAAGCTACCTCAGACATATTGATTGTTGAATCTTCGATAACCTGCAAGACTGGACAACCGTTAATACAAGTAATTAAATATACAAAAATTCCTGGGTTTCCTGATATTTCATCACCATTGCACACCTATTCTCAAAAAGATGTTATCTCACATCAAATCCCAGAAATATAATGATCAATAAATTTGAATTTGAATTTGATCAACACCCATGGATCCTAGGGGTTCTGGTGTACACGAAAAATGTGATGAAGGTCGGGGGATTACGTGGAACCCAGACTCCAGAGACACTAACCGTTATTGAAGTGATTGGGCAGTAAGCCATACTGGGTTGACGTGGGTTGTCACATGGTCATGCAATAAATGGGTTAATGGAACTTAAAGGTGATAAATGTCTCAACACAGATGGAATGAATACCACTTGGGACAATTTTAAATGCTCACGCATGGGGGAATTCAATCCCGCCATCAATGCTGAAGCGATGGGAGGAGAGAGAAAAGCTGCAACTCAAACATGCGAGGTGTCGATTTTGAGTCTAGCAAGAACCAGGTGGGTGAGCTCCAATTGGGTTTAACAACATGGAGAACATGGTGAGCTCACCACAGGATAGGTTAGAAACGAAAAAATACATAGACCAAAATACTGAGATACACACTATGAACAATATTTACCGAGGAGGTTGAAGAATGACAAATTTACAATAGACAACTAACTAACCTATAAACTACTAACAACTTGCATGAATTTACAATTATCTATATATCTACAGAGATTTACATCTAACTTACACTATTCTACAACTATCTACATGAATATACATAAATCTACAAAGATTTACATAAAAAATATAGCACACAAAAGGCGGACAACCTTCTTGCAAAGCCATCCCACCAATGGGAGGTGACAACAAAGACCAGAAGACAAAAGGAAAAAGAAAGCAAAATAAAAACCATAAAAGAAAGAACAAAGCAAGCAGAAAAAGAAAATGAAGAACCAGAAGGACCTACCTTAAAACCAAGAATGCAAGGGGAAGGACTCAAGATATACTCCGCAAATGAATAGCTTCATGAACCATGAACACACCGAAGACCCTACATGATAATTGGAAGCACGCACAAGCTCAAACCCAAACTTCAGTGCTAAACACTCAAAGAAAACATACTTAGCTCATTGGTAATTTGCACAAATCACTCTTAATCACTCTGAGGGTAACTTGTTTGTGTTAAATGTAAAAATGACAAGTGAAACCCAATTTATACCCTTTAGGTGAAAATGCACCACTTCCTTCCGCAAGTCCTAAGAAAAGGCAAACTGCCGAACTCCGGGCCTGGGGAGTCCCACACAATCACACCCTCTAACTAAAGAGGAAGCAATGGAAAAGAGTCCAGGAGTCTTAAATTTGGCTGAAAAAAAGAAACAAAACACTCTAAGACCATGCCTTGAAGTAGGGAAGACCAAAAAGTGAATAACAACAACTTTCACATGGAGGCAAAGGCCGGAGAAAACAAAAGAAGCCAAAAGAAACCAAGAAGAACCAAAATTTTAAAGGGGGACCCAACATTTTTCCAACAAAATGTAGGGATGGGTATATAGGGAATAAAAAATGGTGACTCACTGGGATAAATTCCTTAGCGCATTTGAGAACCACACAATCTCTGGTTGGAAAAACTGGGACTCATCTTTACCTAAAGCACTTCACTTGCAAGGCACGGGGGTTTGAGAAAATATGACTCATCTTGATTCAGTCCTTCAATATCTTGTCATTTGTGAAGTGTGTTCTTTGGAAGAAAATCAAGCTGATGATTGCCAGGAGAAATAGAGAGATGAAACTGAGTGCATCAAACCAGAATCGCTATATCTTTCAAGGTCCCCTGGATCCCATAATTCTCTATTCTCCAATTTTCTTTCTTTTATTTTGAAGATGGGGAAGGTGGTAATTCTTTCACTGTGAACCTTAAGCTTAGATAATTTTTATAGTGGTACTTCTTTCACCTTTCCATCCATTCTAATTTTTTGAATAGGAGAGATGTTCCAGACCCGGGGTATTCTTTTGATTTTTGGACGTGGAAAATAACCAATGCAACTGATCTGCTCTCAAGGATCATATGATTACCTCCTTCTTAGATTTTCTATCAACTGATGTCAAGACTTTCAAGATGTGAATCTGATGAAGACTATCCATAACTTTTTACCATGTGTACAAAGTAACTCTAGAGTGTGTACAAATCCTACCATGTTAACGATAGATTCTGGACACCGAAATGTGCAAGACACCATTCCAGGGACTAGATGTCATGCAAAGCATACCTGTCTACAAGAAGAGGGAAAAATGTCAGGAACCCAAAAAACAAGACATGAAAAGAAAAGGAAACCAAAGAAAAAACAAAACAAAGAAAATAAAATGGCCCCAAAGGACCACCGACAACTATTTACAAGGACAAGACACTCCCAAGGAGTGTCAGGAAAAAAATTTATAGGCCGAAAAATATATTTATATTACAACTTTGGGAAAAATTACCTCCCGCTTCATTCAAAGTAGTGTTTGAGAAACTGTGCATTGACAGGAAAAGGAATGGCTTCTTGAGTCATGGTGTTAAGGTGATAAGTGTTGGCCCCGCAAATCTCTAAGATTAGGTAAGGTTTGAGCCAGAGCCTTTGAAACTTAGTATGCTTCCCTTTTTTTTCTCGGGCTTTATTCCACTAAAGGACTATATCTGAAACCTGAAAGGCTTTGTATTGGAATCTCCTGTCAAACCATCATTTCATGACTGCTTGGTGATGTGCAAAATTCTCCAGTGCCAAATCTTTTTGTTCCTCCACTCTCACCAGGTTCAAGAGTTGAACTTCCACAATGTTGTCCCGGGCGTTGAATTCCTGCATGAATTGTAAAACTAGGATTTTTAAGTTGATCAAGAACATAGGACTCTGGCCATAAACCAGGTGAAATGGAGAATTCCCCAGGGCTGCCTTGATTCTGATATGGTCTACCCAAGAGGGTGAACCTGAGTTTTTGGTCCCAGTCCCATGGATTTTTCTCCAGAAAATGTTTGATCACTTCCAGCAAGTTTTTGTTGGTAGATTCAGCAACACCGTTACCCTGGGGATAATAGTTGTTGGAGAACTTTAGGGTGATCTTGCTCTGATAGGTCCATTCTAAAATCTTCACTAAAGAGAAATTTGGACCATTGTCACATACGATAGAAAAAGGTATTTCAAACCTTGTAACGATGCTCTCTTCCAAGAACTTGATAACTAGATCTGTCGTGTTGTTCTTACATGGGATTGCCTCGGACCACCAAGAATAGTAATCGGTCACAGTCAAAATATACCAGTGGTTGACGGATGAGTTGGGGTTAATCTCCCTGATAAAATCAAATTCTGATTGGGCGAAGGGTCAAACTTGAAAGACCGACTGTAAAGGCATTGCCGGGTTCCACTTACGAGAAGCGATGGTTTGGCAAGTGTGGCACTTCCTTACGTGAGTGTGAACATCTTTGAAGATGAAGGGCCAATAATATCTGGCCTAGAGAATCTAATGGGTAGTGGCATCAGCTAAGCCATCCCCAATTCCATATTTCTCATAGAATTATTCTATCATTTTGGCAGCTTGGTCTCTGTCTATACACTGGAGACAAATCCCCTCAAAATTCCTACAAAAAAATCCCCTTTTTTATCATGAAGTGCACGCTTTTCAGTCGTAGGGAATGATGTTTGTTATGGGGAAGCCCCTCTGGGAATTTTTTGTTGAGAATTAGGTACACCAGATTAGTATACCACAGATCCTGAGTGATGGAATCCACAGTGTAAGTTTGACATTCAATGTTTGGAGTGGCCTCTGCTATCGCTCTACATAGTCCCTGGCCTCAGAATATCTTCATTGGTTGCATTTTGAGATCATATTTCTAGAGGATGGCCATCCATTTCCCTCGACATTTGTCTAGTTCACTCTATAGCAGTAAGGACTTAACAGCTTGGTCCAAAATAATAGCATGCACTTTGCTCCGGAGAATGTAGTATCAGAATTTTTTCATGGTACAGACTAGAGAAAAGGCTTGCTTTTCCAAGGGTGTATATCATACTTTGAAATTTTTAAAGGGGGATCTCATGAAAGAAATAGGTCGTTCTTCCCCCTTAGCCTTCTGGGTTAAAACTACAGCTGCAGAATGCAGTGAATTGAAGGAGTAGATGTGGAATGGGAGGGAATAGTCTGGACTTGCCAAGACTGGTGCCTCCACTATAGTTTTCTTAATTTGTGAAAATGATCGCTTCACTTTGGGGCTCCACTCAATCTTGGTATCTTTCTTCATCATGTCATCAAGTGGTTTGACAATTTTGGAAAATCCAGTAATGAACCACTAAACAAAATTTATCTTTCCGAAGAAAGATCTCATTTCCTATTTACTGTCGGGCATTTGCAAGTTTAGCAGTGCTTCAACTCTCTCAGGGTCGATGGATATCCCTTTCTCAGAGACTATATGCCCAAGAAGTTTCCCTTTAGTGACCCTGAATATGCACTTCTTAGGGTTGAGGGAGATACCACACTGGTGACATCTCTCACAGATCTAAGCGAGGTGGGCGGGGTGATCACGCCTGTCCCAGAAAAAGACTGTTAAATCATCCATGTAGATGATTATGCACTTGTTAACCAGGCCCTTGAACGCAATGTCCATAGACTTCTAAAATGTGGTCCTTGCGTTAATTAGGCTGAAGGGAATTCTCTGATATGAAAATTTCCCCCACTTGGTGGTGAATGCCATTTTCATTCTATCCTCAAAATTAACCATAACTTGGTTTTATCTGGAGTGCCCATCTAGGAAAGACATCATTTGGGAACCATTAAAAATTTGTAACACCTCATCCAATGATAGGAGGGTGATTTTCCTTCTTGGAGGCCTTGTTTAAATTATGGAAGTCCACACACAGATGGATCTTTCCATTCTTCTTGCACATAGGGACAAGATTGGTAATCCATTTTGTATCCTAGATAGGAAAGATAATCTGGGCTGAGAGTAATTTCTGAACCTCCTGGTGGATTAGAGGTTTGATCAATGAGTTTACCGGCCTCTACTTCTACTAGAAATGTGTGGAATATGGTTTCAGGGGTATGGTATGAGTCATGATAGATATAGCATAGGTTTTGAGATCTTCATACCCCTAGGCAATAACATCAATGTATTCTCAGAGAACCGAGAGAATCTTCTCCTTCTCCTCTGGGGAGTAGGAGGTTCCAATGTGGACCAATTTTTCTTCATCGGGTTTACTGATGTTGACTTTTTCAAATTTTCCTTCCTCAGAGGAGGATGATATATTGTCTCGGTCCCAAGGGTCTGAATCGAAGATACTTTCTAGAGATACCATCCCCTTAGGGATGGCATTGGTGGGCAGGTCAATGATCCTGTTGTCTTCTTCCCCCTACTCGGTATCGTCATGATCAATTTATTCCATGAACTGATCTTCAAAAATGCCAACATTGGCCATGAAGGCCAAGATATGTTGGTCATCCTCAAAAACCTAAAAGTGGGTGATATTATTCAGGATGGACAGGGTGGGGACCATTTTAATATAAAATTTCCAGAGTCAAGAACTAGCCATTGGCTTGAGGGTACTGCTAGACACAACGAGGGCATCCAAAACATAGTTACATTTCTGGAGAATCAGTTTGATGCCAAAAGAATTAAAATATTCAATTAGGCTCCATGCCCAGCTGTGGTATGTGGCCAGCCTTTTGTCATGACATGTGTATTGGCTTCGAACCTTTTTTACATTCAGCTCTGAATCACCCATTGCCCAGAGGTGGGTGATCTCTTTTCTCAATGCGAGCAGGTGTCCGAGGACCAAGGCCTCGTACTCTATGACATTTTTGATGCAGTTAAACTACAACCTATAGGATGCGAGGAAGGATTTTCCTTGTGGATTAATTAGTTCCACTCTGGCCCCATAGCCTTGTTTGGACCAAGACCCATCAAACTTTAGGATCCACAAATCATTATTCATTTTCTGGGACTAGGACGGCAAAGTGGATTTTGGATTGGTTCTGGGGTTGGGAGGTTTGGGAGGTTATTCCTCTAGCTCTGATGGTGTATAGGTAAGACTTTCCTCTAGAGGATCCTCTATTTCAGATTCCTAGATGAGCAACACCTTTGGTGTACTGCTAGGTGGATTGCTTGGTCCAGGAAATCCAGCTTTACATTGTTTCTCTTGGAATTCGGTGATGTGGTGGGTAGCAGCAGAAATGCAAGGCTCACACTCTAGTTCAGAGTATTTTTGATAATGTACCCGACACCAATTGCCAAACAAGAGAGTGGCCAGAGTTGCCTCATTACCCTGTGAGCCTACCTCACACTTCATCTTTTCATCCAGATCCTGAATTCTCTGAGATATTATAGGATCCTCCCTAAGGATGAAATCAAAGGTTAGGATTTCTTATGTTTAGTATACCCCAAGGATTCAGAGAAGAGGACTTCATTTACCCTCCCGAATTTAGTGAGGGCTTGCTTCATTTTGGGCTCACTCTCTACCCAGATTTGATTTGATTTCCCATTCTAGGGGAGCCATAAGTGGGAGAAGTCCGTCGAGAAATACCTGTTGAGGGCGTTTGACCAATTTTGACTTAATAAAATCCCATAGGTTTTAGAGATTTCCACCACTTAGATGTCTATTGTGCTTGATATCTGGGGATCTTGGATGAGCTGAATCTGGATGTTCTTCAGCTCACCAACCATCTTCATGGTAGTTTTGTCCAATTGGACTACTGTGCCTTTGGTTAATGTGGGAGTGAGTCTGAGCTTCTAGTAGATAGATAAAGGCTTGAGGCTACCATAAGCACCAAAATCTACCAGGAAATTGTATAGGTTCTTCCCTTGAATCTTCAGGCCTAGTAGGAAGGGAGGATCCTCTATGTTTCCCTGGAATACTTCCAAGTTGGCATTGTCGAATGTGACAGTATTTGGTGGATGACTGACTATTTGCAAGTTTCCCAAGAGCTGTAAGAGGGACTTATTCTACTCGAGACAATTTAGAAAAACCTCCAACAAGGTCATGGAGGTGGTGGTGCTTTCTAATGCCTTAATGATGTCAAAACGTCACTGGGGTAAAGTTTGCTTCCCCCGATTGGATCCCTGGTGGTTAGGGCTAGGTCCTTTTGGTGAGAAGGGATGATCATTTGTGTTGTCCTAGGGGGTGGTATTCTTGGGAGGCATTGATGCATAAGATGTCCATTTGGCAACCTGAATCTAAGTGTTTTAGGGATTCCATGGGCTAGTAAAGAGGTTGGCCTCAAAGGTCGGGATAGATTCGTCAAAGAAACCCTGCAATTCAAGTTCTTCTTCGTCCTCTTTGTCTGTTCTGAAGAAGGTAGTCTCACATGTGAAGGAAGTGTGAGGGGGCTCTAATGTAGAGGATTCCAGGGGAGTTGGATTAGTAGGTTGTTTTCTATTCAACTGGGAGATCATGATGATCTTCTCCAGTGTGGCACAGTTCACCTCAGAATTTGAGCTAGTGTCGTACAATCTACACCACGTGGTCAAGGGGTAGAATTATGCGAGCTGCACACAATGACTAGGTCCAGCACCGCCCTGAGTGGTATTTTGATTTGGAGGAGGACCTCTAGTATTTGTGTTATTATTCCATTGTTGTTGGTTGGGATGAGACTTGTTGTTGTAGTTCTGACCCCTGAAATTGGTGTTCCATTGGCCGGAGAAAACATTCCCTCTCTAGGAATTGGGGTTGTGGGGCACAGAAGGCCCCACCTTGAGCTATCCCATGTCCATTGTTAATGAGGACACCAATCACCAAAGGGATTCAACCTCAACGGATAGCTGGGTAGTTGTGTCACAGTGTGACGGTTGTTGTGGTGGATTACCTGGGAAAGTGGCAGTAGGTCCCAGAGTTGAGGATGAAAATCCTTCAGCCATGAATGAATGGAAGAAAGGTACTCCGGAGTGTTGTATCAAAGGTTGTTGCATTTGCTATTGCTGGTTCTAGGGAATGTATTCCAGACTCAGAATTGTCTGGGCTTGAGATGAGTAAACGTACCAGGCCTGTTGGTCTATTGGTGGTGGGCCCATGGCCATTATTGGTGCAACCATTTCTGGATTGGGGTTGTATCCCCCGACCTAAGGAGTTCTATTGGGCAACATATTGAAGGGTAAGCTTTGTCCAATCCCACCAGGAGCTTTTCTCAAACAGTAGGAAAACTCCAGGGCTAAGTTGTAAAATTTTGCCAGAGTGTCCCGGTCATTAGAGGCGATGGTTCTCCAGAGGAGAGTAACAACAATGGGGTCCATGGAATTCAGGTATGTCTAGATGATTACATCAGTGGATGGGATGAAAGGGTCCATGCACCACTTCAAAGCACATTGGAATCGATGGTTGAATGTGGTGAGAGGTTCATTCGGTTCCTTCTTGATGGAGATAAAATGGTTGTGGGACCAAGTTGGGTCCACGTGAATGTGGAAGGCTGCCAGGAAGGCATCTTCCATATCTTACCAACTATTGATGGAGTTGGTAGGCAGGTTTAGGTACCAGTTCAGCTTATTCTATCCTAAAGATAGAGGATACATCTGGTTTACAATGTCTTGATG
This sequence comes from Thuja plicata, assembly GCA_018584345.1. Taxonomy (NCBI): domain Eukaryota; kingdom Viridiplantae; phylum Streptophyta; class Pinopsida; order Cupressales; family Cupressaceae; genus Thuja; species Thuja plicata. The sequence continues at coordinate 1,332,386 of MU226196.1, forward strand.
TTGTAGTCGGTGTCAGTTCATGGCATCCTTATAGGCCTGAAGGTGTTCTTCTCTTGTTTGGGGGCCTAGATTCTCATATTTGGGGCAGATCTTCTCTAGATGCGGAGGAAGATCGTTAGTAGCGCCAAGGAACTGCCCCATTGGGGACCCAATATTACTAAAATAGGTAGCGATTGGGGCTGTTTGGTTTTGGCTGGGTTGAATGTTAGTCCCTGGGATTATCTGAGGGATTTGGGAATTCTGGTGTGTAGTGAATCCCCAGATAAAATTGGTTGGCTATCTCGTTTGTTGGGTCCTGCTCTTTCAGACTGGAGGTATGAGTTCTACAAACTCTTCAGGATTCAAGGTTGATCAAAGGATTCTTTCAAAATGCATGGGTGAAAATGACCCTACACCACAGAAAGTCTAGTTCCTAAAAATACTCCTTGGGGAGACCTTAGGCGGTATAAATCAAAATATTTCGAGGGAGATGAGCTCATGCCCTCCTTCTAGTGCTAGTTTCTATTGATGGGACTTTGTGATCGGCTCTGCTGACAGAGGTAAGTTGTCACTGGGTATCAGGGTACCAGCCAACTCCACCTGAAGAGGTTTACCAGAGAATGAATTCTCCTAGCCTCCAAGCATCTGGTAGTTGGGTCTCAATGGTGCAGGAAAGCTAAGTTGGGTAGGTGACTATTGTTTGAGGGGATAGCTGGTTTTTACTCATATTATCAGGGATTTCAAAAGGGATGGGGTTTCCTACAAGTATTTGGATTATCCAAGAAAACTCAAAAGATCGATCAAGGTTAGATACGTATTTCTACTTATAGTTATGCAATATATATTCAAACATCAAACAATGCTCCAATGCAAGAAACTGCACTAAATATTGAATACACAATGAACCAATGATTCACATGCATTCAATAGCAAGGGGAGATAAGATCAATAATCTAAACTAAAACATAGGAGCAAAGGACATAGGAAAACATACTGCACAAAAGATGTTTGCCAACTTCAGAGATCAGAACAACACAACACATGGCCATAATATGTTCCTCCTTCTTTCATTAACTTGAAAAATGTTCCAACATCACTGGCGTGTACATTCATGGCTCCAAGGGAGAATTCTAAGCTATTGAGAAAAACTGAGCATTGAGCTCCTGAGAACAAATAAAAGTAAAATGCTTATTTTCAAAGAACTCAAAAATGGTATGCTTCTATTACTTGCTGGACTGCAAAATCATCAATTTTGCCAACGTTTTTTATGGCATTAGACTTCTTATTTATATAGAAAGTTTGACCTAAAACTTAACCTAATATAACTATACACTTGCCAAATATAATACATTATCCATGGCCGGTACTACTTGCATCACTTACAATCACCTCGAGATGTGCAAAGGTCTGAAAAGATAGATGAAGAAGATAAGAGGAGAAATCTAGAAGAATCGGCCTAGAGAAGAGAGCCAAGGTACTTATGGAAGAAATCTGATTGTCCTAGTATCCTAGGCTACATGCCTCATAAATACAAATTCCAGCTCCTTGTCTTTAATGTGCACTAGGTAGTTAATGTAGGAGAGGCACCTCGGGAGAATCATCTGTCAGAACCATCTCGTCTGCCTGACATAATCTTATCTGGATCACCTACATTCTAACCCTTATTAACTGCTTGACAGTGATTGGTCAGCTCTGGGGAACCTTGACGCAGATTGTTGTGAATGAATATAAAACTTGGACCTGGAATTCTGGAGTCCAGGAGCTTATGCTCAAAGAATAAAAAATTTGCAAAATTGTATCTTGCCAATGAAAATATTTGGAGACCAGAGGACTTTATTTCCTTATACTCTTTTGAATGCCTCCAAGAACTGGAGGATTCCATCTTCATTTATCTCCTTTATACAATTTTGGTTCTCTTTAGCTACATCCAAATGTTCGCCCACATCCTAGGGACCCTCTTTAAACTCTACCCCCACCTTTTTTGGCTCATGGGCCCAGAGCATCATGCGGGAGAGATGCGACACCTTCGCTGCATCAAAATATCTTAGAGTCTGGAATCATGACTCCATTATCTCATCAAAATTCCTAACCACAAAATCCACTGAAGCACATGTCGCGGTGCTGAAGGGATCGATTGCTGAAACCCTTGTAACAAATGTTGCATATAAATTTAAAGAATTTTCAATTGCTGGGACTTTACCCTTTAGGGATGCTACCAATTTCTTGCTTGTCTCAATTTTGAGAACAAGTTCAGAGAGTTGGATCCGGAGGAAACCAAAATGTTCTTCTCCCAAAATTCCCATATCGGTGATGATATCTTCTCCAATGTTCATTATTTCCTCGAGCTCACCACTCCATTCTTCATATTTTTTAATTTCTCCCTCCCACTGGGAAATGGCACCGTTCACCAGGCCCAAGATGTTAGTGGCCTGATGGAGGTCTAGGAGTGTAGCCACCCAGTCATCAATAGCTTGCACTTTCTTTTTCATCATTCTCAGCATGTCTATATCACCCTATGGAAGTGGTGTTCCAGATGTAGAAGCCTCCAAAGGAATTTTAGCCAATGGTTGTGTCAGCTCTGTAAGAAGCCCAAGGAGATTGACATTTTCTTCTTTTTCCTCCTTTAGTTTCTGGGCTTGTTTGTCGTACCGATCCTCAATTGCCCGAGTAGCCTCTTTCAATAGGTTCAACTCTCCATGTTTGTCTCTTCTCCCTAGATGAACCTCAGTGATTGTATATTCTTTGGCTTTTATTTTTTCCACTTCTGCATCTGGGGGAGGCGTCGCTACTACTACAACTATATTTCTTCGCAGACCGGTCTGAAGGGTATGGAGGGTCCGGGCCTTCTTGGGCTTCTAAGCCTCTTGGTTCTGGGCCATCATCTCAGCCAAATAGAGGGGAGCTCTTGTTGTTTCCAGGGCCTTCCTTTTTCTTGAATCTACTAGCCACTATGGTGGTAGGGGTGGTCTTATGGCTAGGTCCTGGATACTAGGGTTTTCCTTGAGATTTGGCTGCACTTCTTTGGCATCTATGGTCTCTGTGGACTCCTTTTCCCCACTCCTGGGATTCCTTGTTTCTCCCATATTTATGGAATTTTTATCTGTAGTGTCAGGGACCCTGTCTTCGCCAGCACCTATGGTATTGGTATCCATGTTTCTGGGTTTCTCCCCCATGTCTTGGTGCTTCTGAATTTCTTTGACATTATCCACCAGGACATTCTCCTCCGAGGGCACATCTTCTGGAGGGGGCAAAGGTGTCTGGCCTAGATCTGGCTATTGTGCTGCAAAGACCACCTTTTTGAACATTGGATTTTGGGGTAACTGATCACCCAGGGTAACTATAAGCATTTGGAGTGTGACGACTGGGGGTACAGTTGCTCCCGAAGGTCTGGTTTCCCTAGCCATTGTCAGTTGCTTATCTTGTGTTTTCCTTCCCTTTGTCTCGGTCCCTGGTAGCGGTGTTTCTTTGTCACTTGGTATATTTACCAATTACTTCTCTTGTTCTTGTTCTCTCTCTTTCTCTTGCTCCCAGAATTCTTCTTCCAAGGCAATTTCTTTTTCCTACCTTTCTCCCTCCCTGGGGATATTTTCCACCTCTTGTGTGGAGATCTCTTCTACTGCCCTCATGATATCTTCCTATAGATTTACCAGATCGTTGGTCTGGAAGATGTCATCAAAATTGTCATGGGGAGGGGAGGCCTCTAGTTGATCCTATGCTTTAGGGCTGGAAGGGATAAGATCCACAGGAATGTTGCCCGATTGCCCGGGGCTTACATCTGGGCTTGGTGGACGGTTATTTGTCCTTTGTTTTTTTCTCCTTGTTTGCAGCGAGACCTTGACGTCCAAGATAGCTGCACTCTCTTTATCTATGTTTACCACTTGACTCATTAGTGTTGCGAGTGATGTCGAACCTGAAGGGAGGGCAGAGCCCACCAGAGTAACTGGGAGGCCGAGAGAAAGCCTTGTGCTCATTGTTTCTCCTAGCTATTGGGATGACTCGAGCTGGGTGTGGAGTTGTTCCATGATAGGGGGTAGAACTGAGGATAGGGCCGGGGTTGGGGCCGGGTGCTCTCCTTTGCTTTCCCCTTATATTTTCTCTATCCAGTCGCTCCTGAGTCTGAAGTGGAACCCCGCCAAATTTGACCCCAGTGGGTACTTTTCTTGCACACTTGTGCAAAATATTTGTGGCTGTGCTGCACAATGCCCTAGGTGATGTCCTCAATTGTCAAAGTCTCTGGGGTGTCCCAATCCACCGGAGGCAGATCCAACTTATCGATACCCTATAATTTGTACGATGGGTCCTCCAAGGGCCTGCTATCCAAAAAATCCTTTGGAAAGGTCCGAAGGTTGAGGCGCTTCATCATCCCTTTGGTCATCCTTTCATACTTTTGACCCTGGATGTCAAATTCATCTTGGCAATCTGCCCATAAATCCTCCAAATGAGGCTTGTGAGGTGTGGACGCCCAGGGTAATGCTGTGTTTATTTTTCCGAGTGGGTCAAAATTATTCCTTGCTAGGTAGAACTCAGCCAGCCCAAGACTTTTTAACTCATTATTGGCCTCTTTGGTCGCTGCAAGGCAGCAAGAATAATTCCCGCAAATGATTGGGAACAGGATGGAGGTAACTTTCTTCACTCCATATAATGCATGGAGCTCCGTGATTTTCTTGCAAAACTCCATCAAAATAACCCTATCCCCATAATTCTTGGGTAATAGGTAGGGCTTGCCAGAGAATCTAGTCACCCGAATATAAGAATGTTGATGAATTTGAATAAAATAATTCCCGTATGTACTCACCAAGGCCATAAATGGTGGTGTTGTAATGTACTCACCAGGGATTTTGATGAATGGTGGTGTTGTAATGTTTGTCCAGAGTTAGGATCAACTTTGAGGCCTGCAAAAAGTAAAGGGACTAGGCAGTTTTGATGATTCTGGAGGCAGCCACTTTCTTTGCCATACTATCTCCGGTAGAACGCTAGGCAAAAATTGTTCTGATTATGCCTTGTAATGGTATCAAAATGTTTTAGTAAATGAAGGTATTGTTTACTTAGAAAAAATTAGGGAAGCTGGCTTCCCATTGAATTTGGGGAAAATAGTCCCATGGAGCACTCTGGCCGGGCCCACTCCCAAGGGTGCCCACTGTAACTAAACCCTAAATTTCAGGTCTTTGCTATGCCAGGGCCCATAAAACATACGAATTCATGTAGAACTTCGATGTCCTGCTAACCTTGTTCAACTGAAAATCCACATGATTGGCAACAATGGTTGCCCAATCAAAATTCTACCCATTGGTGGAGATTTCATACAAGAAGTAGTACATCCACACTAAGAAATATTGGGCATGAGACTCCCTGAAGACCCGACATAAGAAGATGATCCCCGCTTGGATGCTTTCTTTGAAATTTGTTTGGGGGATCTCCAACTTTATCTTTTTGTAGTCCTTCCTTGGAATCTTCAGCCATTGGGCATTGAGGTGATGTTGGGCCACCTGTTCGACTTTATTAAACTCTTTCAGGGACGTAGCCTGGGAGATGACAATAGAATTGGAGAACTGGGGGATTTCCATCCCCAAAGAAAATGTAGCAGCATCGAAAGACACTAAGGGCGTTGGGTAGCCCATTGGAAGGGGAGCAGAAAGTATAATAGCCCAGATGGTGGTGTTGTAATGTTTGTCCAGAGTTAGGATCAACTCTAGGGCCTGCAAAAAGTAAGGGAAGTAGGCGGTTTTGATGATTCCGGAGGCAGCCACGTTCTTTTCCATACTATCTCCGACGAAACGCTGGACAAAAAATATTCTGATTGTGCCTTGTAATCCATCCCAGGGTCTGACCTCAGTGTCAGTGATCAGTTGTAACTTAGAATACACCTTGGATCCTACGAGGGCACCATCCATTGGATATTTGGATGTGAGCAGGAGCTTTTCCACTGCCTTCTCGACCTTTGACTTGGTGGTCGATCTTGTTGAGGTAGATGGAATTTTCGGACTACCAAGAGGAGAACCTACCTTAGACATATTCATTGTTGAATCATCGATAACCTGCAAGACTGGACAATCGTTAATACAAGTAATTAAATATAGCAAAATTTCTGGGTTTCGGATATTTCATCGCCATTTTGCACCTGTTCTCAAAAAGATGTTAGCTTTCATCAAATCCCAGAAATATAATAATCAATAACTTTGAATTTAAATTTTATCAACTCTCGGGGATCTTGGGGGTTCTGGTCTACGCGAAAAATGTGATGAAGGTCATGGGATTACGTGGAACCAGGAGAAACTATTTGTTATTGAAGTGACCGGGCAATAAGCCATACTGGGCTGACGTGGGTTGTCACATGGTCATGCAATAAATAGAGTAATGGAACTTGAGGGTGACAGATGTCTCGACATAGATGGAATTAATGCCACTTGAGATTTTTTTAAAATCTCACACATAGGGGAATTTAATCCCGCCATCAATGCCGAAGTGATGGGAGGAGAGAGAAAAGTTGCAACTCGAATAGGCGAGGTGCCGAGTTCAAGTCCAGCAAGAACCAAGTGGGCGAGCTCGAATTGGGTTCAACAACACAGAGAGTGTGGTGAGCTCACCACAGGATGGGTTAGACATGATGAAATACACAGAAAAAAATACAGAGACACACATGATGAACAATATTTACCCAGGAGGCCGAAGAATGAAAAATTTACAACAGACAACTAACTAACCTACGGACTACTAATAACTTGTAGGAATTTACAATTATCTACATATCTACAAAGATTTACATCTAACTTATACTATTCTACAGCTATCTACATGAATATACAGAAATCTACAAAGATTTACATAAAAATATAGTGCACAGAAGGCGGGCAACCTTCCTGCAAAGCCTTCCCACCAATGGGAGGCGACGACAAAGACCAGAAGACAAAAAGAAAAAGAAAAACCAGAAAGAACAAAGAAAGCAGAAAAATAAAATGAAGAACCAGAAGGGCCTAGCTTAAAAATAAGAATGTAAGTGGAAGGGCATGGGAGGTGCTCTGCAGATGAATAGCTTCACAAACCATGAACACACCAAAGATCCTACAGGATAACTGGAAGCATGCACAAGCTCAAACACCAACTTCACTGATAAACACTCAAAATAAATGTACTTAGCTCACTGGTAATTTGCACAAATCACTCTTAATCTCTCTTAATCACTCCGAGGGTTATTTGTTCATGGTAAATGTAAAAATGACAAGTGAAACCCAATTTATACCCTTTAGGTGAAAACACACCACTTCCTTTTGCAAGTTCTGAGAAAAGGAAAACCACCGAACTCTGGGCCCGGGGAGTCCTACGTGATCATGCCCTCTAAATAAAGAGGAAGCAATGGAAAAGAATCCTGGAGTCTGGAATTTGGCCGGCACAAAGAAACAAAACACTCTGGGATCGGGCCCCATAGCAGGGAAGACCAAAAAGGGAACAACAATGACGACAACCACACAGAGGCAAAGGCTAGAGAAAACAAAAGAAGCCAAAATAAACCAAGGAAGAACCAAAAGAGAAAAGGGGGACCCAACATTTTTCCAACAAAATGTAGGGACGAGTATGTAGGGCATAACAATACCTTGCTAAGCATGGTGACTACGGCCAAAATATCATCTTTCAGGTATCCCCTTCTCATATCAATAGTTTCCAATTTATTCTTTGGGAGAGGTTGCATCAAATATTCCTTGTTCAATGTTTTGTAAGAAAGCTGAGTGTTTTTTTGAATCATTCTAGTCCCTTATGAATGGAGAAGTCATAAAATGTGTCAATCCCCTTTGGCAAGTGGAAGACATCTTTAATGTTGTCGGGTATGAGATATAGAACAAAATCTCCCACATTATTTTTCACCACCCTCTCATTAGGAATATAATGGTGGGCTAGAGTCATGATCAAATCTAAAGATATAATTGCGACATGATGCACTACAATGTTGACCAAACTTGAAAACACTAAAGTAGCATAGTCAACTGATCTCTCATTAGGCTAGGCACATTTGGTAAGGAAGTCATTCCAGTTTAAATTCCCGATGTTCATGTTTGTGATCTCTCCATGGAGATTCCCCACCTTGGATGGGGCATGATATCCTTTGAAAAGGTACTTCATTGGTTATCTAGCTATCTTTTTTGGCATCCTACAAGAAAACATGCAACTATTAGCAAACTTTATTGAATTAACTACTCAAAAGAAAGCAAAAACAACAGAAAATTATTAGAGAGGGAAGCTCTAGTAGTGATAAAAACAATCTAAAACAAAAAATTTCCATCTTTGGCATTTTGGACATTTCGACACCAGAGATAAGACCTGCCTCAGAAAGGCCAAAAGTGCAAAATTTGAGGAAAGCTGGGGAACTTGGTTTTGGCATTTTGGGGTGCGAAGAATGGAATGATGTTTTTGGAGGCTGAAAGTGAAAAAGGGAAAAGGAGTTGAGGATGTTTAGTTCAGTGATGAACTTCGATGTTTCAGAGTGCGAAGGTGGCGTGAATTTCAAAATCTGAAAGTCCAAAACTTTGGGAGGGTTTTCGGTGTCTGGATGTCCAAGAAATCTGCATTTTACACTTTATGCTCCCTAGCTTGTTGAGCTACTGATGATCTTTTCGGCCTTTCGAAGGCCAAAAACATGGGGCTGTGAAACTTCCAAAGGAAATAAAAAAAACTAGAAACCCTAGAACCGACACTAAAAACGGGGGAAACCTGCTGAAGACCTAAAAACACCTACAATAAAATGAAAAAGACTTAAAAAGCCAAAGAACAAAACCCTAAACACAAAATAAAACAAGACTAAAATAAAAGGGAAAGAGGGCAAGGCCTTACATGCAAAAAATGACATAAAGGAAGGAGGAGGAGGACAAACACGACCACCTCGAAGACACCAAGGGTGAGCACATCAAACCACAATGAAATAGAATAGCAGGATAGTTATGCACTGAAGAAAAAAATGAAGTAGAGCTCGAGGATGGAGGTAGAATGAGAAAGAAACTAACCCCTCAACCACTTTTTAGGTTGTCAGAGTTGATGATGTCATCATTGGGTTATGGACTTTAGAAGGCCAAAAGTCTGATGCTTAATGAGTCAAATGTCATCAGTGTCTTCAGAGGCTGAAAGGTCAAAAGATATTCCTCACAGGGTGACTACGGTATTTCATCCTTTCGACCTTCCAGACTTTCAGAGATCCTAAGAAGGTTGAAAGGCAGAAAGGCTGAAGGACTGAAAAAAACTTGCTAAACAAAAGGCCTTGCTCCAAGCTAGAGCCAGAACCATAATAAGAAAGAGGAACCCAAAAGGGGAAAATAAAAAAAACAAAAGAGAAGGGGGCCCCCCATGACCAAGTGGCAAAAATGGGGTGTGTTGTGGACCCACAACAAGAAGGTCGTTTAGTAAAAAGGTTAAAGATGTTCTTAGAATAGTTAGTCAGATCCTTGATCAATGATGATGCACCATTTTGTAGTAAGTGATTATGTATTTGAGGGATCATGGTGATGTTCTTCATCGACGATGATTGATGAGTTGGCATGTTTGTGATTTTTATGATCAAATTTCTTGGAGGTTGTGCAAGACCATTAGAAAGTATGTTGTGGTTTGAATTTTCTTTGTCAAATTGATTTATGATGGATTTGAAGGCTGACCTAAGTTTGCTAGAAAGTGTTTTAGATTATTAACATGTTTTAAGGATTTCTCATTGAGAAAGAAAGATTGTAAAAGATTTTGTAAGGTGGTTAATTTCTCTAATGAACTTGTAATGTATAAATATGTAAAATTATGAAAAGAACAAGTGTTGATCATGGATGCAAAGGTGAGATCAAAGAAAAGAGAGAAGACCCAAGATTGCATGTATGTTAAGAAGAGATTGAGCTTGAACTGGATCTGTATTATCAAAGAGAGCTACTTTCTCAGATCATTTACATGTTAATTCCCAACAGCTTCATCAAGCTAAATCTATTAATTGTGTAGATCCTAACAAGTCTAAATTGTAAATCCTTTAACTAGGTGACTCTTCAATTAGGGTTTGAAATCCTTTAACTGGGTTACTCCTAATAGGGTAAAGCTCCTAATAAGGCTAGAGGTAAATCCCTTAACTATGTGAGTCCTAATAATTTCTTTCTCTTAACCAGGCATTATGTTAGCTTTTAACAGGGATAAGCTCTTAACCAGGTGTACTTCATAAGAGTGAATATTTTGGTGGGTGCCATCCCCACACGTGGATTTCCCCAGTTGGGTTTCCATGAGAAAAACTTTGGTGTTATTGTGTTGAATTATTGTGGATGCCTATTACTAATGTTTATTTTTTCATGCTATGGTTTCTTATTGATGCAAATGGTTGAATGATTAATGAAAAGTTGTAATTGTTAGATTACCAATTCACCCTCCCCCCCACTCTCAGTAATATTGGATCTCTTAATACTAACAATTGGTATCAGATCCTTGGTCCTCTTTGTGGTAAGCCTAACATCTTGAGGAAAAGATCCAATGATGAGGAAGGAACCTCCCAAGTTCTCTAAAGATAACTATCTAGAATGGTGTGACAGAATGAATTTATATCTAAAAGGTAAGGGATCTATATACTTGATGCATGTCACAAGAAGGTATATCACCCCTCCTGGAACTCTCACTAGAGATGAACTGAAGGAAAAAAAAAAGGAGAATACTCAAGAACATGAAGCTATTGTAAGTACCATATCTGATATTGAATATGTTGATGTTCGTAGACTAGAGACTTCCTATGATGTCTCGGAAAATTTGAAACTAATCTATGGACGAGATATTCATGTGCAAAAAGCTAAAGAAGGTAGTCTTAGAGGAAAGCATGATACATGAAGATGGTAGAAGGAGATAATATTGTACAATATGGCTTAAGAATAAAATAACTTGTTGGTGCTATCAGAGTTTCTAGTGGAGCTATTGAGGAAGATATTGTAGAAAGTAAAATGTTAAGGAATTAACTGTTTGTTTTTTGCATTAGAGTGTCTACTATAAATGCGATGAGAACCTTTGACAATGTTACTATAGATGGACTGATCGGTAAGCTTACTATATTTGAATTAAATAACTATGATAACAATATTCCAAGAGTAAGGCTACTTTCAAGGCATCAGTGTCTAATGTACCGGTAAGGAAAGGTAAGGAAACAAGTCATGATTCTGATTAATTGTCAAGTTATGCCAGGGAACTTGAAGCTATCTTGAAAGAAGAAAGGAAACAAGGAGATCTTGAAGCTCTACTAGCAAAGAGACTTCCTAGAGAGACTCGAGAGTACAAAGTTAAACTTCCACTAAAATGTTTCTCTTGTAATAATATTGGACATATTTCTGCTAGATGTCCTAATGGTGAACAAAAGGATAAGTTTAGAAAATTTAAGGGAAAAGAGAAGAAAAAATTATTTTTTGTTGTGGATGAAGGAGTTATCGATGAACAATCAAGAGATAATGAAGAGGAGGAGTTTGTATTTTTTGTAGTCAAAGAAGATCCATCTGAAGGAGAAAAATCATTGGTGATGAATGGATTATAGACAGTGGGTGCTCACATCACATGAGAGATGATAAGAGTACATTTATTTTACTTGATGAGTTTGATGGTGGTATGGTAAGGTTTGGTAATAGTAAACCTTGTTTGGTTAAAGGTAAAGGAACTATTTATTTGAATGGTAAGACTAACATAGATGATGTTTATTATATGGATGGTCTAACACATAATCTGTTAAGTGTGGGTAAGATAAATGTTAAAGGTTACAAACTAGAATTCAAAGGGGGTGTATGTAGAATAATTGGAAGCTCCGGTGATAAGATTTCTATTGGTGGGCAAACTAGAGGTATTTTATTCCATCTGAATACTACTGTGGACAACTGTTTGATTGCAAATTTTGAAGATAGTTGTCTATGACCTAGAAGGTTTTTTCATGTAAACTTTGATAGTTTGATAAAAGTAAGTAATACTAATGTAGTTAGAGGATTCCCTCAATTTGTCAAACCATAAAACATGATGTGTAAAGAATGTCAGCTGGGTAAGTTAACTAGTTCTACTTTCAAAAGAAAGTCTTTTTCATCTAAGAGGATACTTGATATGGTGCATATTGATCTTTGTGGGCCTATGCAATATAGGAGTTATGTAGGTGAAATATATTTCATACTATTTACTGATGACTATTCTAGAATGATGTGGGTAAATTTATCGAAGGAGAAGTATGATGCATTCTGTAAATTCAAATCATTCAGAGCATTGGTTGAGAAGGAATCGGGCAAGAGTTTGGAATGTTAAAGATCTAATAGAGGAGGTGAGTTTACTTCTGTAGAATTTGTCAAGTATTGTGAAGACAATGGAATCATGAGACAAATGTCTACACCAAGTACTCCACAACAAAATGGTGTTTCAGAGAGAAAGAATAGAAGTCTAGTGAATACTACAAGGAATATGTTGATTCAAGGTAAAGTACCAAAGATGTATTGGAGAGAATAAATTAGTACTTCTATTTACACACTGAACCAGGTGCAAGTAAAGAAAGGAACAAATAAGACACCCTATGAGCTATGGTATGGTCACTCATCTAATGTTAAATATTTCAAAATATTTAGAAGTAGATGTTACATTAAGAGAGATGATGACACTGGAAATTTTGATCCAAAAAGTAATGAAGATATTTTTTGGGTTATTCCACTAAAATAAAAGAGCATAAGTGTTTCAATAAAAGAACTAACAAGATGATTGAGAGTGAAAATGTAAAGGTGAATGATTACCTTGATAAATCTAGTGATTCAAGAAAGAAAATGATAGAGGATGATCGGGAGGTTGTGTATATTGAACTAGATGTTCATGGACCAACAAATCAAACAATGTGGGAGAAGTGATTCAACCGGAAGAAGAAGAAGTTTCTAGACCTGAACCAATGATACCTAGGTATGTAAAGATGAATCATTTTGTTGATCAAATTATAGGTGATAAGAATCCAAGTGTTCTAACTAGAAGAAAGATTAGAGAAAGTACTTGTTTGATTTTCGAGTATGAGCCTAAGAAAGTAAAGGAAGAAATCAAGGATGAAGATTGGGTAAAATCTATGGAAGAAGAACTTGATCAAATTGAGAAGAATGATACTTTTTCCTAGACCCGAAGATAAAAATGTGATTGGTACAAAATGGGATTTTAGGAATAAATTGAATGAAGATGGAGATGCGACCAAAAACAATGCAAGACTTGAATGCAACGGCTATGCACAAGAAGAAGGAATAGACTATGTTGATACTTTTGCTGACTGAAAGGGGTAAGAATTCTAGTTGCTTATGCTTCTTATAAGAAGTTTAATGTTTTTCAAATGGATGTCAAGTCATCTTTCTTGAATGAATTCTTGAAGAAGAGGTATACATAGAACAACCCAATGGTTTTTCATTGACAAATGACAAGGACATAGTGTGCAAAATACAAAAGGCATTATATGGACTGAAACAATCTCCAAGGGCATGGTATGAAAGATTACATTCCTATCTTATTCAAATTGGGTTTAATAGAACAAGTGATGATAGTAATGAGTATCTAAAAGTTGAAGGAGATAAGTTGTTGTTAGCTAAAGATTTTTTTGATGACATCGTCTTTGGAGGAAATGATGAGATGAGTTTGACATTTGCTAAAGAAATGAAGGAGTTTGAAATGTCAATGATTGGGGAGATCAAATTATTTATTGGATTACAGGTTTTACAACTAAAGAATGGTATATATATATATATATATATA
>MU226196.1:1347661-1368397 GCA_018584345.1 Thuja plicata
TGTATATATATATATGTATATATATATATATATACATATATATATATATATACATATATATATATATATATATAAGTAAATCCAAATATGTGAAAGAATTTCTCAATACTTTTGGTATGGATGACTCCTTGAACCAGTAGGAAATCTCATGGTAACAAGATGTAAATAATCTAAGGATGATGAATCTGATGCATTAGATACTACTTTTTATAGATCTATGATCAGTAAGTTGCAGTATGTTGTTTATTTCAAACTAGATAAGTAAATTCAAACTAGTATATATATATTTCATAATACTTTTGGTATGGATGACTCCTTGAACCAGTAGGAAATCTCATGGTAACAACATGTAAATAATCTAAGGATGATGAATCTGATGCATTAGATACTACTTTTTATAGATCTATGATCAGTAAGTTGCAGTATGTTGTTCATTTCAAACTAGATATCGCTCATGCAGTTTGTATAGTGGCTATATTTCAATCAAATCCTAAGGAATCTCATATGGTCATAGTCAAGAGGATATTCAAGTATTTGAAAAGGATAGTTGACTATGGTCTATGATATGCTCATGATGGTAATTTTTCTTTGAGTGTGTTTACTGATGGTGATTGGGCAGGAAATGTTGATGATAAAAAGAGTACAAGTGGTGGTGCATTATTTTTAGGTTAAAGGCTTGTATCTTGGACAAAAAAAAATAAAAATTCTATCTCACAATCCATTGCAGAGGTAGAATATGTAGCACCAACTATAAATTATACACAGATTGCATGGATGACGCAGATTCTTGAAGGCATCAAAGAAAAGGTGACTGAACTGGTAACTATCTTTTGTGTAAATGAAAGTGAAATAAATATTTCCAAGAATCCTATGATGCATTCCAAGACTAAACACATTGCAATTAAGTATCACTTCTGAGAGAGAAAGTGTAGGAGAAAGAGGTGAAGTTGGAATATGTACCAACAAAGGAGCAGAGAGAAGATATCTTCACAAAGCCCCTACCTAAGGATACTTTTGAGTACCTTAGAGGTAAGCTAGGGGCTATGCCCCTGACTAAACAAAATTAAGATGTTGTTAGTGCATCAATCCAGTGGATTTATTGCCATATCTTTCATTGTAGATTGATGTTCAGGGGACTACTCCTTAGGGGGAGCAGTCAGACAGAGAAGAAGACAATTGTAGTAGATGATGTATTGTGCCTATTGCACCTTTGGCATTTTTGTCAAATGGGGAGAAGAGCATAGAAGAGTAAATGTTAGGGAGAAGAGCACAGGAAGAGAAAGACATAAGAATCAGCTAAGGGAGAGTAGTTTTTGGTATCTAGATGATTTATTGGTATAGTTTGTGTTGTCATCAATGCCAAAGGGGGAGATTATTGGCATAACTGATGTAGAGTAAAGTTGAGTATGTCATAGTGTTGAACTAATGATAGGTTTATCAGTTATGATGTTGTCATTGATGTCAACTTACTATTTTTTGGTTGACAGTATGCATGTTTTACTGATGTATGTTCAAGAGATTGAATCTAGAGTTGTGGTAAGAGTTGGTGTGTGCCATCATACAGGAAGTGATGTCTCTAGATGCTATTTCTATGACCACATAGGTTGATCTTATGAATGGTGCATGTTATGAATGATTGAATGTTGACAAGTTACAGGAAGAATGGGATGAGGCCAGAAATGAATGATTTGATAAATGTGTCCAATAAGTTTGGTTTCAGATGTTGTGGTCATGATATGTTTATCTTTACTATGTTATGGGGTTGTTGTTACGACCGCATCATGATTTGATGACTGGAAGGAAAAGTTTCAAATGACATAAGGTTGTTCAGTAAAAATGTTGAAGATGTTCTTAGAATAGTCAGTCAGATCCTTGATTGGTGATGATGCACCATGTTGCAGTAAGTGATTATGTGTTCAATGGATTGCAGTGATGTTGTTGATCAACGAGGATTGATGAATTGGCATGTTTGTGATCTTTATGATCAGAATTCTTGAAGCTTGTGCAAGAACATTGGAAAGTATGTTGTGGTTTGAATTTTCTTTTTCAAATCGATGTGTGATTGATTTGAAGGCCGACCTGAGTTTTTTAGAAAGTGTTTGATATTGTTAACAAATTTTAGAGCTTTCTCATTGAGTGGGAAAGATTGTAAAATGTTTTGTAAGGCGGTTAATTACCCTAATGAACTTGTAATGTATAAATATGTAAAATGGTGAAAAGCACAAGTGTAGATCATGGATGTGAAGGTGTGATCAAAGAGAAGAGAGAAGAGAGAAGATTGTTTGTACGTGAAGCAGAGATTGAGCTTGAACTAGATTTGTATTGGCAAAGAGTGCTACTTTCTCAGATCATTTACTTGTTGATTCCTAACAACTTCATCAATCTAAATCTCTTAACTGTGTAGATCCTAACAGGTCTAAATTGTAAATCCTTTAATCGGGTGACTCTTTAATTAGGGTTTGAAATCCTTTAACTAGGTTACTCCTAACAAGGTAAAGCTCGTAATAGGGCTAGAGGTAAATCCCTTGACCGGAGGACTCCTAATATGGTCTCACTCTTAACCGGACATTTTATATGCTTTAAACAGGGCTAAGCTCTTAACTGAACATACTTTAGAAGAGTGCAAAGTATACTGGGTGCCATCCCCACACGTGGTTTTTCCCAGTTGGTTTTCCACGAGAAAAACTTTGGTGTTATTATGTTGCATGATTGTGGATTCATATTCTTATTGTTTAGCTTTTCATGCAATGGTTTCTTATTGATGCAAATAGTTGAATGGTTAATGAAAAGTTTGTAATTGTTAGATTATTGATTCATTCCCCCTGTCAATAATCTTGGATCTCTTAATACCAACACACACATATACATATGCCTATATATATGTATTCATTATATTTATTAGTTGAATAAATTATATTTGTGTGAGAGTGGGTAAATTACTTTAAGGGATAAATATATTAATTAGAATTATTAATTAATAAAAAATATTATGAGGATATTTGTGTGGTGAAAATAAATAAATAGTAATTAAATACTTTAGAGGAAACCATAACATAAATAAGGTTAATAAACCATTTGTTATGAAATGGATAGGGTAGTTGGATGTCTTGTGTGACTCCTCCAGTATCATACAAATGGGAAATAAAATTTAATTTCAACCATCTAGACGGGGAGAGAGGAATGGATAGAAGGAAACCATCTATTATCATTTTCAAAGAGGAAGTGAGATTTGAGAGATTGTTGAATATAGTTTGAGAGGATATTCCATGATTTATTTTTTGTGAAGAGAAAGAAGTTATATACTTGTTTGATATGAGTTGGCTTCCCGGAAGTGCTTTTAAGGATTTCTTGCAGGAGTTAATTTGAATGAGAGGGGTCATTAGGAGTTAATTTGAATGAGAGGGGTCATTAATTTTTTTTTGTTGGATCTACCTCTTCTATCAAAGGTTTCTCCATAGGACTTCAGGTAGGATCTTTCCATGGAATAGATTCCTCTTTTCTGAAAGGTTGCTTGTTGTGTATTTGTGTGCTAAAAGTTATCTTCTCTTTGAATCACATGTTTGATAAATGACATGAATGTGTAAAGGATAGTGATTTGTGTGTTTAAGTTTCTTTTGTTTTCCTTCTGCCTTGTTATATTTGACAATTATCTAGAAGAGATCTCTTTCTTTATTTGCAATAGTTTTTGTTTTCTCTACTTTCTTCTATCTATTTTATCTATCCATGTTCCATTAAATGGTTCAAACCTTTATAAATTTTATTTATTTATGTTTCTCTATGTGAGCTATGAAAATTAGGTGTAAAGGAGCATAATAACAAATCAAAACACTCAAAAACTAATAATCTAAATGACATACATGCTAAGACATAAAATAAAAACTTGAAACAAGCTAAATGAAGAAAGTGCAAACCTCTAACAATCTCATTAAAAATCCATTTTGTTCATTGGATTTGTCCATTTGTTGTGGATGTGTGCTCATGGATGTGCTTCAAGCTTCAAGCTGTGATCTAAAACTGGCATTGTAACTCTTCTCTAAAAGATGGATTTATGATTTACTCTCAAAATAGCATTATAACTCTACATGGAAGGTGGATGAAATTGTGAAGGAATGAGGTTTCTTTTATAGAAAATGGGTGAGGAATCAAGGGTAGGGATGAAATCCAGAGAAGAGGCCCAGATGCACCTAGAAGAGAGCACATGGATTGTGCTTCTTTAGGTGCATCATATTGTGACAAGTGTCACAATATGATTGGGTTGAAAAGAGGGAGGAATGTGACCATTTAGGGAATAGAGCCAAGAAGACTCTAGAAGATAAGGTTATTAATGAGGGTGTAAGAGCCTTAATGAGGAGTGTAAGAGGTATTAATGAGGATGTAAGATCATTAAATGCACTTGGATGAGGATGGCTTGAGAAAGTTGACGTTGGGGAAGGGATTGGATTCCTAATCCAAAGATTAGGAATGTGACATCATTAGGGAGAGTTTAGGATTAGGATTAGGGTTAGGATTAGGATTAGCATGGGTGAAGAGGTTGGGATTGGTTTGAAATCTGAGTTAGATGGTTGGGATTGGTTAGGTTATCATGTGTGAAGGGGTTGGGTTGAGTTAGAACTCAAGGTTAGGTGGTTGGGATAGGTTAGGTTAGGGGTTAAATGGAATATTAATGAATTTGATTACATAAATAACATATTCATTCAATAATAGGGGAATAGGGTTTTAATTAATTACTAAGCTATTGGTTGCTTTTAATAATTATTCAAGACTATAGCCAATTAATTGGATTAATTAAGGCTAGGGGATGACATATGTCAATTAGGTAATGCTTAATTACTTAGTTGATATGTCCTAGAAGGCACTAAATATGATTGAATTAGGTTAATCATATTTAGGTGTCTACACTCTATATGAAATTTTGTTATTGGGACCACTTGAATATCTCTAGAAATATGTTTTATAAGTATTGAGTTTGTTATGGTAGACTTTTGTTATTATTTTCTTATGAGCTTGTGCTAAGTCCTGGATAAAATTATAGATTGATATTATTGTTGGATTTTTTTAAATGAGTGTTTTTGAAGGGAAAATAGGATATCTCAAATGGGTCTTTCTATAATTTTTTTCCCAGGACTCTCATTTTTCCCAGTTTTAGGCGTAACATCCATTTGCCTTGCTTTTCTTTAAAAATATAGTTTGTAACCAACTGCACAACTCAAAGCCCCAAGTGCACAATTCCCATGACCAAGTACACAAATCAGAGCCCCAAGTGTGCAACTTGTAAGTCCAAGTGCACAACTCTCCCAGAAAGTCAGTTTTTAGGGTATTTTGATGTTTTAAGGTCCAAATAGCAACCAAAGGCTATTAGGGTCTGATTTTTTACTCAACTCACCTATGGTTACACTGAATATAGTTTTTATATCATGTATAGTACATTTTTATTCCTACTTATGTATTTTTATTCATTTTGAATGCTAGATTAGGGTTTAGGGTTGTTCAATTGCCTAGGGACAATTTGTGATCACCTAAATTCAATCAATTGATTTTGTGATGTTGATATGGCATAGTTTATGATGTGATAATATTATTGATTCTTTTATGATGTGTTTTATGGGTAGATAACCTAGATATATTAGGTGAGTGGCTCACAGTGTGGCAAGTGGGCCATAAGTGGTTGTCAGGGTAACTCACTGATGAGTTGTTTTAATCAAGTGAAAAAATTAATAAATTAACTTGGAATGGGGGAAACACACACTAAAAAGATTAATTTGATGCCTCTCCCATGCCTCTAGTGCTAGTATAGACTAGGGATGGGATTGGAATAAGATGCCTTTGTGATGGCATGATCGAACGACCTTGTCTTCACGGAATGTGTTCGGTTCTACATGTGTCTAATTGGGGGCTGGGTCTAGAGTTGACTTCCAAGGTAACCCAAGGGGTGAGGGCCATGCGATGGAACTCACCTAGAATGTAGTCTAGATTCCCTAAAATTCTTTGTGATGCCTCTAGTACTCATATTTTCTTGTTATCTTTTATAATTTATGTTGTGCTTCTAGGAAGGGTTATTACTACCTTAGGAATGTCCTAGTTGTCACCTCTTGCATGGGTCTTGTTTTCTATCTCCTAGCTCGTGGGAGTAGGCATATTGGTCCCACATGGTTGGGTGGTTAATATTTATTGTTGATGGTTACATGGATGCTTTTGGCACCTGTTCCTTTCCAGATTTGCAGATGAAGACTTTATATTGTATCATGTATCTTGTTGAGATGTAAATGATGTAAATTGTACTTGTGTAATTGTAAACTCCCAAGAGGGGTCATGGTATATGATATAAGGATGTATGTATTAAACCATGCAATGTAATTGGGAAGGGTAGTTCTAGGTGAAAGGGAAAAGGGGAAAATGTCACTTTGTGTAATGTAAATGATGTATTTGTCAAAAGAAAGTTATTTGTATTACTTTCTCATGTTAATAAATGAAGTAGCTTTATGTTATGTTAATGTATCAAAAGAAATGATAATTTATGGTTAATGTTAAAGTAATGAAATATGAAATGGTATCTTAGTAAATGAATTTGTAAACAAACAATGGTTATATTGTCAATAATGTTAAATAGTAATTTGATTTGATGAAATATTGTTATGTGAGGAAAAAATATAATGTTATCCTTTGCTTTAATGTTTAAAGTAATGAAATGAGATAATAAACTTGGTAAATTTATTGGTTGCAATGTATAGTTATTTTATGGTTATGAAAAAAGATTAACCCATGAACATTTGTTTGGTGCACTAAAATGAACCTAGAGTAATGAAGATTCTTAAGATAAAGAATATCTTAATGAAAGAGTAAATAATTAGATAATGATGTTAAAGTAAAAATGTTAGGGAACCCATGGGGGACATTGGTCTATTTATTTTTCAACTAACATCCTTTGATTATTAAAGAAATTGGTTACTCATGCTTTAGAGTTAAGTAATAATGTATTGCATTTCAAGTTGGATATTTTTAAGAAAAAAATTTACTTGCATCTTCATTGTTTAGAATCCTTGTCCTTTCGGGTTCCTTGGTGGGGTGTTATAGGTTCTAGTGCCCTCTGAGGGGTGAGAAGCAAGAAGAATTGTGTTTCCTTGTCTTAGTCCATAAATATTTTCCACTTCATCCCCATCATATTCTTCTTCTTCTTCCAATATTTCCATTCCAAATTCTTCATCTTTTTCATCACTATTAATCCCTTCTTCTCATAGGTAGACCTTTATCCATTCTCCCCCTTCATTCATCCTCAAGCCCAGTAACTCTTGAAAAAATATTATTTTTGATAATCCCCTGCCTCTTGTGCACCAATAAATCCATAGGAATCCCAATGAGAATTAAAAACTTTCTCACCTCACAACCCTCACAATGAATTTCAAAGTAGTCCTTTGGTAGTAGGATGTGGCGATTGTCATCAATGTTGGCTATCACCAAGTTGAGCTCTCCCAAGAAAGAGCCCTTAAATAGATTCTAGAATAGATGCCCCTCAGACACCTTATCATCCCTAAACATCATTTTGGTGGCTAAGAATATGATGATAATATCTGAATTCACTCTATATCTATGGTTTTTCATAATGAAATACTCCCCCAAGATTTGTTTCACCACATGGAGAATGAGAGAGTGGAACTAAATCATCACTATCTTGAGCCATTTTATCTATATTTTTTCCAAAATTTTTTTTGTCTTTTGTCAAAGATCAAACAAATTTGGGAATCTATGAGTGCTATAGAGATGCATAAGAGAGTTTGGACCTTGTTCGCACTTAGGGAAATGCAAATATAATGGCCACTTATAGAATTTAAAAAAAAATTGTTTACTCCTTCCTACCAAATTGGAGTTGGATGTCATTATTTCCAAATAAATGAGGAGCATGTTGAAATCCTTGAAGATTGGGTTCATATCTATCATGAGCGTATTAGTTTTCATTCCTATGAATATTGTATCCAATTGACCATCAACATGTGTGAGGGAACATTAATAGTTTTTGTTGATGATAAGTATAATCATTAGACAAATTGACTATGGGAGAGAGTCGTAATTAATTTATCACCTCAAATTATTAAAGGAAACATCTTTGTTTTATCATTAGGAAATATTATAAAGAGATCATAGGTGATAGCCAAGTAAATATTCCATGTCATATAATGATAGCCAACTCATTATTCCATGTCATCCAAAAATAGCCAATTCATTATTCCATCTCATCCAACAATAGCCAATTCATTATTCCATGTCATCTCATGATAGCCAATCAATCAAGATTTGTATACCTCCTACACTGATGTCACCCAATAAAAAGTATCAAGGTTTAAATGTTGATTAGCTAATTTATGGTACTTTAATTAGGATTCATCAAAGTGGAGCTAATTACTTTAATTATGCTTCATCAAAATAGAAATTTGAATGATTTAAACTCTTTACAACATTTTATTTCTCTCTATTTATATTACTTAGACTTCATGATATTTGTTTTGTATTTGTAGGTATTTGTTTTGAGGAACTTTCGGCTTTAAATTTTGCATTTCTATTGAATGACAATGCTACACTGACATATTTGGAAGTTTGAATATTGCAAACTCCTTACAACATCGTATTTATTTCTCTCTATTTATCTTACTTAGACTTCATTATATCTATTTTGTATTTGTAGGTATTTTTTTTGACTTCATTATATTTGTTTTGAATTTGTAGGTATTTGTTTTTTATCTGTAGATGTAGGTATAGATTTTGACGAGAAATTTATTTTGTATCTGTAGGTCTAGGTATTGATTTTGAGGAGCTTTCTGCTTTGAATTTTGTATTTCTAATGGATGAGAATGTTACATGGACATGTTTGTTTTTATTAATTTTGAGGAGCTTTCTGCTTTGAATTTTGTATTTCTAATGGATGAGAATGTTACATGGACATATTTGTTTTTATTAATTTTGAGGAGCTTTCTACTTTGAATTTTGCATTTCTAATGGATGATGATAATGTTACATGGACATAATTGTTTTTATTTCTCTCTATTTATGTTACTTATACTTCATTATATTTTTATGGACATATTTGTTTTCATTTCTCTCTATTTATGTTACTTATACTTCATTATATTTTTATGTATTTTAGCTTTAACTTTTTTTAGCAATTCTAATGGATGAGAATGTTACATAAACATATTTGTTTTGCATTTGTAGATATTGATTCCAAGGTACTTATGACAATGTTACATGGACATATTTGTTTTTCATTTGTAGATATTGATTCTAAGACACTTTCTGCTTTAAATTTTTAAAATTTGTATTAATGTTGAATAACAATACTTAACTTTTTAAAAATTTGTATTAATGTCGAATAACAATACTTAACTTATATTTAATGTTGCATTTCTAATGGGTGATGATAATGTTACATGGACATATTTGTTTTTATTTCTCTCTTTTTATGTTACTTATACTTCATTATATTTTTACGTATTTGTAGATTTAACTTTTTTTAGCATTTCTAATGGATGAGAATGTTACATAAACATATTTGTTTTGCATTTGTAGGTATTGATTCCAAGGCGCTTGTGACAATGTTACTTAATTTTGAGGAGCTTGCTACTTTGAATTTTGTACTTCTAATGGATGATGATAATGTTACATGGACATAATTGTTTTTATTTCTCTCTATTTATGTTACTTATACTTCATTATATTTTTATGGACATGTTTGTTTTATTTCTCTCTATTTATGTTACTTATGTAGACATTATTTTTCTATTAGTATACAAAAGGAAAATAGTTTATGAACCTTTGGTAAACCTACACCAAAAGTACAGACTTCCAAAGATCACCGGAAGTACAGATATCAGAGATCACCGAATGTGTAAAGTTCAAGAGACACTCAACAAGACAAATCTCAAGCGAAACTGAAAGAGAAGAAATAGAGGAGTCTGACAGAGCAAGGGAACCTGAAAGAGAAAGGGAACCAGAGAGATAGTTCAATCAAAGGAACAACAAAAGACAAGCAAACTAATTTTAGAGAAAATCAAGCATCAGACACCGAAAGTCAGTTACATCCCAGAAAAAGTGGATTTGACTTCCACGTTAGATAAAACACTCATAATATATTTATAGAGTTTTGTTTTTTTTTAAAACCATTACTTAAGGGACAAGGAACATTATTGTAATTGTTTTAATCATTTTAACTGATTAAAAACATGCAGACTAGAAGATCAAGGTAAAGTTGTAAACCTGTGATCATAGAGTTAAGTTTGTTTTACATGAAACTTATTTAGGTCAATCTATCTTATAAATAGATGTTGTAATCATTCTTGATGTATGAGGAGAGGGTGAATGTAGTCAATGAACACATCTATAGATCAGACTGAGATTTTCAAGAACTAGAATAGCAAAATATGAAATTGGTTATCAAGAACCAAGAACAGAGGCTACCGAGCAATAGAGGTATTATTCAGTAACAATAGGTGATACATATATACATGTAATCTTGAATGAATCTGTAATCAGAAATAGTAGATTGCATACAATCAAGTCAATGATTAATTTGATTACATTCTAACAAATGAAGGAAAAGTAAAAATCCTTTCAAGAAAGGTGGATTTAACAATCCTTTGTAAATCTCTTAATCGAGTGCACACTAAACAGTGTTGCTAAAGCTCTTAATAGAGTAGACTTTAACATGTCTCCACATGATACTCCTAATAGGGTAGATCATAAGAAGTGATCAAATTGTAAGCCTTAACCACTCCCTTCCAATCTGCAGATAGTGAAGATTTTGTGGGTGCCATCCCCACCACAGTTTTTACCTTCTTACAGAGGTTTTCTATGATATCATATCATGTGTTATGAGTTAATTAATTTCATGAATGTTTCTATGAATTTTTACATGTTTGATTAAGTTAAATAATTGATATGTCTTACACAAAGATAGCATAGAACATATGGTTGATAAACAATTGATTACATAAAGGTTAAAGGATAAAAGAGATAAAAGTTTTAGAGGTATTGATTTACCCCTCCCCTCTCAGTACACACTTCCCATTATTTCCAATAATTGGTATCAAAGATAGAACTCTTATTTGGAAAGATTAAAGACTTAAGAGAAAAGATAATACAATGGAGAAGTACAAACTTGACAAAAGTATTGAGAATCAGAAGCTATAAATTCAGATCTTCTATGAGCAATATAAAGAAGATAGAATCAAGATGAGATAGTTGTTAGATGAAAGAAAGATTATGAAATCTCGCTATAATGAGATAGATTACCAAGAAGAAGAGATACCAGATCTATTTGAGTCTTCAGGATCTACTACAAGAAAAGCATCAGATACATCAGAAGAAAGCATCACAAGCTTAAATGAAATTAATCAACATTTGGCTAGACAAGTGAAATCCCTGCAAATCGGTCAAGAGACATAGATGGTAAGAATGATTGATGTCATGAACAATGCTAGACAAGCTGAGAAAGAGAGAACACTATATATCAATGATAGAAGAAAGATACTGAAAAGCTACAAGAAAAAGAGTCTGAAATACAGAGACTTACAGGACATCATCATGAGATTACAAATCAGATTATTCTTATGATTCAAGAGGCAAACATAATGAATGTTGAACTCATTGAAAGAATAAAAGCTATCAGTGAGCTAAGGGAAGAAAATGAAAAGATAAAACAAGAACTTAGTATTTAGCAACAACATAATGAGATAATCAAAAGTGCTAAAGAAAGTAATAAAATAATGGATGATTTTCTTGATGGAAAAAGGAGAGCCAACAACAACATTGGACTAGGCTATACCGAGAATGGAGAATCACCCAATCAAGCTGATTAAAAGAATGTCTATGCAAATCCAAGACCAAGAAAGATGACATGTAATCACTGTGGAAAGAAAGGCCACAAATCAAATGTATTCAAGAGAAAAATGAAAGGTATTCCTAAATCTACATCTTCATTCATAGGATTCTGTTATAAATGTAACAAGAAAGGACATAAAGCATATGAATGTAAGTCTGAGATGAAACAACCAAATAAGGAAACCTAAATGAACAAATACTGTCCTACTTGCAAAATGCATGGGCACACTACTCTTGAATGCTGGAAGAAGAAAAAGCAAGCATGGAATCCTAAAGGTCAAGAATCTGCCCATTAACCGAAAAGAGTCGGTAACAGTATGTATGGGATTATAACACATGGACAAACTGTACAAAATGTGGAAGATTTGGTCACATTGCTGCTAATTATATGGGACAATGGTCAAGAAATCCTAGAGGATGGACTAACCCCAAAATAACATGTTTACACTATCATAAAGTTGGTCATCTCAAGAAAGACTGCAAAGATCGAATGACAGAGACCAACACCTTTGCCAATGGAAACACCATTGAAGACTTCAGGAAGATGAGAAACAAAATGTGGAGGAAAGATACAAACAATGATGAAGCTAGACCAAGCAATGCAAATGGTGACACCCTATCTAATGGATCTAGTGACATCACCACCCCCACCTAAGCAGAACAAGTAAGTATGGAACTGCATTACACCAAGTTATATTTTGCATCATTCCAATCATACATAGTTGAAATGCCAAATTAGCATGATTATAGATGCACTATGGTATTACTTGTTAAATTCTGTAAAAACTATTTCATCGGTTAATACATACCAAAACGCACCAATATACATTCAAAGTTGAATTGTTTGTACTTACCAAGAATCATCGGTTAACATGTAAGAGCTAAAGTTGCTAGTGTAAACTGAGATCCGTCAGTAATCATGTAAATTTGACAAAGTTGTCTTCACTATAACTGAGACCCGTCGGTAAAAGTAACAAGTTAGATGACTTCACTGAAGCATGACGTTATCACCGAGAGGAAAGTTAATGTTTTAATCGATGACTCTATCTTCACACATTGAGAAGTGGTTGAGAATTAATGACTCGACCTAGGGCAAAGTCTATAAATAGACGATGAAATGGTTTTATTTCTTACCTGCGATTTGA
Organism: Thuja plicata; assembly: GCA_018584345.1. Lineage (NCBI taxonomy): Eukaryota > Viridiplantae > Streptophyta > Pinopsida > Cupressales > Cupressaceae > Thuja > Thuja plicata. The sequence goes on from MU226196.1 coordinate 1,360,672, forward strand.
GCGAAGCGACCAGAGCAAAAATAGAGCCAGAAGTGATAGCATTGCAAAGTGACTCCAACCCGTTACAAATCACTCCAAGAAGACCAGTTACAACTACAGAGGTTGAATTAAGTACCAAGTATAACCGAGAACTCTATTTATCTTTTATGGAAAGCCCTAATTTCAAGAACAATGGCCATGACATCAAGAACTACTAAGCTGAAGAGCATCAAGAAGGATAAGGTCAATCTTGTTAAGAACTCTACCTATGTGGAACCACATTACAAGATATGCCCAGAGGTTGCATCACAACCCGACAATGCTGGAGCATTCTCATGAGTGCCAGCTAGGGTTTTGCTCGTCGAAGACGTGCGAGCATACATACACTGTAAGATTGCAGAAATTGGCGACCTAGAGGTTGAACAAGCTTTCCTGAAGCTATGTAAAGATGATTGAACTAATAAATATGAGCACAAGAACATCGAAGTGAAAGGGCTCACAAATGCCCTATTGTTCCTGAAAGTGTTTAAGACTGAGTGGATTCAGTTAGTATTGAGTAGGATCCACAATCATAAGTTATGGTTAGATGATCCTAAAATGATAACCCGAGATGTTATTCATGCAGTCACCAGTTATCCTATAACCGATAAGGTAAAGGCATTGAAACACCATCCCAAGGATGACATTGAGAAGAATATAGGAGCTACATGGGATGGAAGAGGACTAAGAGTATCCACCATCACCGATGATGAAATGAAATTTGGAGCATGTGTCCTAGGATAGAAATTATTTCAAGCTAGAAAGATGAACAACATAGCATCTGGAGTAGTGGATACAACATATAAGATTGTAAAGATAGGAACTCAGTTAGACCTATCAGAACTTCTACTCAAGTAGCTAGAAGAGAACCTAAAGACAACCAGGAATGCGAAATCAAATTCATGTAAGTTTGGTTCACTTATCATGTGCATATTATTTTACTTCCAAGAATTTTTTCCATCGATTGGAGATCTAAAATGGGATAAAACAAGACCAGTCACAATACAGATCAGTGAGTTTATAAAATCACTGGCAGAAAATTTTGAGTTAGTTATGGATGAGTACTTTATTGGATTCAAGGAAAGAATGCAGAAAAGAGTAAGGATCCCCGAGCAATTAATTGAGAAATTCAAGAATGACATTTGTTTCATGGTAGACACAGATTTCACATACATCACGCCTATTATACCAAGGACATCATGGCTACAACCACTTGACTATGAAGTGAACATAAATCAAGCATCTAATGCAATTGATGCATTGATAAATGATCCTTTAGACAAAACACAACCCAAGTTTGACACTTATGAAGAAGCCAAAGATAGAATCAAAACTGGCTTGGTTGTAAAGAAGATAGACAGGAAGAAAGATAAAATGGTCAAGAACTTGAAGAAAAGGTTGTCGGTTATAGAGAAAGAAACTGAATAGATAGAAGAAACCGAGGGACAGTCACCCATCAGTGAAGCTGAGCAGGAAAGTGACTATGAGTCTACAGATTCAGATACTCCATTACCTACACCAGCTAAGAAGCCTATAACTACAACTACTGAAAGGACAAGAAGTCAAACAGCTAAGGACACAAGTCCTTCACCATTGAAGAAACGTCAAGTAAAGACCTATAAGAGGAAAATTAAAACATAGAAAAAAGGGCCAAGAAAAAGAAGAAAGATCATTAGAACTAAGGAGGACATCGAGGACATAGAACAAGATGAAGGTGTTCAAGAGGAAAAGAACAAGATACTTGAAACAATTGATGAAGTGTGTGCCTCAATTATCAAAATAGGTTTAGTAAATACTAAGAAGGTCAAGAAATGGTTAACATTGGATCCCTTGGATCAAAATAAGACTGAGGAGGAAATCATCAAGATGATGTGCATATTCAAATACCTCCCAATAAAAGTGGCAGACAATATGCCCAAAGAACTTCAAGATAGGGTATCGACAAGATGGAAATTTGCCTTACACTCTGAAAAGGAAATCAGCGAAAGAGCCCTAGTATCAGTCATGCCTCCTGAATAAAAAATGGAGGAGATCAAAGAAATGATGAAGGTTCATTCCAAAAGGTTCTCACCAAAAATGAGAGCCTATCAAGTGCTTAAAGGAAATCTACTAGACCTTGACAGAAAGAGTGAAGCCAAATGGAGGAAAATACTTGATATTCCTGAAAAGGATACAAGTCCCAAGCCACAGAGAGCTCTTACCAAGAATAAAGAGTCCAAGGATGATCAGGCTACTGAAAGCACCAAACCAATTACCATCACAGATGTAGAATTGGACAAAGAGGAAATGGACACCACAGGAAACAAGGATATGGATGTTGCAGATGAGACATGGCCAGACACTACTATGGACAACATTGTAGACAATACAATTATTGACATCACCGATGATTCAGTAGATGAAATTCCAAAAGATGAAGATGTCACTGTTGCCAAGGACCAGACTGACGAACATGACACTACATTTGATGCTGCATAGGTGAACATATCAGGAAACATGCCAATATTGATGGAAGCCATCAATATACTCTAGGAAAAGGAGAAATAACCTACCAAAGATGAAAGCATACCCAAAGACAAGGGTGATGTTGAACAAAAGGATGCATCAGAAGAACAAAAAGACACATCTGAAGAACCAAAAGATGCTACTGATGCGCAGCAAGACAAATCTAGTGATCAGAAAAGTAAAGAAGAGAAACAAGCAAAAGATGGAGAGAAGAAAGAGAAAAGTGAAGAAGAGAAGAAAGATGAAACACCAGAGAATACAGAAGAAAAATTTGTAGATACACCCAAGGTTAATGAGGAGACATCTTCACCTAACTGACAAGTTGACACCAAGCAGAAGGAAAAAAAAAATACATCTACCAAGCCTTCACTGAGCACTTCAGAGAAGACAAATGAATTATAACAATAGTAGTTTACAAATCTTCATCAACACAAATCTCAAAGAAGAAGAAGAAAAAGAATAAGAATCTAGTTACTTTGGATGAAATTATTGAGATTCCAATTTGTGATCCTAGAACATTGGATCCAACTGAACTAACAAAGTATGCAAGACTTTGTGAGAGAAAAGTTATCCAAGATAAGCTTAGGAAGGCAACAAAAGAAACAAAGGTACTCGAAACTACAAAAGACATACTGCAATAGATAGTACCTGACACTAACATTGATCAAGATACTCCTATACTTGATCAATTGGTCATTCTAATAGAAGCTATCACATCTCAAAATGTAGATGCTGAAAAGGCAATTGAAGAACGAGCATAACATAAATTTCAATTCAAACTAGTAGAGAAAATCAGCCAAGAAGTGGCAGAGAACAAGGTGAAGCTGTCTGAACTTGTAAGTACATTGGACCCCATTATTTTAGAAGCTATAACCTTAATCCAAAAGTTATGCACTTTAGATCAACTCATAAAGGAGTATAGTGAGAAGATAGCACAAATCGATGTTGATCTACATGCAAGTGCATAAGGTCTCACTAAAAATGAAGATGCAATCAAATGGCACTATGAGCAGGTAAAGCAAGCAAGAAAGCTGAGACAAGACATTCAAAATGCAGAATCAAAGTTTAGAGATGAGGTAACCAAGCTCCAAGCTCCACTTTTACCTATTCTCACATTACTACACCAGCACATGACACTGGCAACATTTATGATATGCATGCAAGAATTGCATTCGAGTGCATGGAACTGGAACACCTTAAAGAGAAATGGAAATAGATGATGGAAGAAATGACAAGCTCTCATTCCCACATTCTGGACAATCTGTAAGTTACATATTTTTGCCAAAATTTTGACAACTTGTAAGTTGTACGTCTTTGTCCTTAATATCAAAAAATGGGGAAATGATATGTTCATATATGTTCAAAATATGAACATAATAAGGTGAAAAGGAGAAATAATAAAAAAGGGAAAGTATAAGTACACACACACACACACACACACATATATATACTATAATGCATACAGTTAAGGGAGTCATATAAAGACAAGATATATACATGGTGTACATACTAAACATCTTAGTATTCATGCACATATCAGTTTTTGATACTAATGTCAAAGGCGGAGATTGAAGACATTACTTTGCCATTAGTATACAAAAGAAAATAGTTTCTGAACCTTTGGTAAACCTACACCGAAAGTACATACTTTCAGAGATCACTGAAAGTACATATATCAAAGATCATCGAATGTGTAAAGTTCAAGAGACACCTGACGAGACAAATCTCAAGCAAAACTGAAAGAGCAGAAATAGAGGAACCTGACAGAGCAAGAGAACCCAATAGACAGTTCAATCAAAGGAACACCGAAAGATAGGAAAACTAATTTCAGAGAAAACCGAGCATCAGACACCGAAAGTTAGTTACATCCTGGAAAAAGTGGATCTGACTTGGACCACTGCAGATAAAACACTCATAATCTATTTATAGAATTTTGTTTTATTTTAAAACCATTACTTAAGGGACAAGGAACATTATTGTAATTGTTTTAATCAGTTTAACTGATTAAAAACATGCAGACTAGGAGATCAAGGTAAAGTTGTAAACCTGTGATCATAGAGTTAAGTTTGTTTTAGGTGAAACTTAAATAGGTCAATCTATCTTATAAATAGATGTTGTAATCATTCTTAATATATGAGGAGAGGATGAATGTAGCCAACGAGCACATCTATGGATCAGACTGAGAGTTTCAAGAGCCAGAACATCAAAAGATAAAATTGGTTATCAAGAACCAAGAAGAGAGGCTACCGAGCAACAAAGGTATTATTCAATCACAATAGGTGATACATATATACATGTAATCTTGAATGGATCTGTAATCAGCAATAGTAGATTGCATACACTTAGGTCAATGAGTAATTTGCTTACATTCTAACAAGTGAAGCAAAAGTAAAAATCCTTTCAAGAAATGTGGATTTAACAATCCTTTGTAAATCTCTTAACCGAGTGCACACTAAATAGTGTTGCTAAAGCTCTTAACAAAGTAGACTTTAATAGGTCTCCACATGATACCCCTAACAAGGTAGATCATCAGAAGTGATCAAATTGTAAGCCTTAACCGACCCCTTCCAATCTGCAGAGTGTTCAGATTTTGTGTGTGCCATCCCCACCACAGTTTTTACCTTCTTACAGAGGTTTTCTGTGATATCATATCATGTGTTATGAGTCAAAATGTTTCTATGAACGTTTCTATGAATGTTTACATGTTTGATTACGTTAAAGAATTGATATGTCTTACACAAAGATAGTATAGAACAGATGGTTGATAAACAATTGATTACATAAAGGTTAAAGGATAAAAAAGATAAAGTTTTAGAGGTACCGATTCACCCCTCCCCTCTCAGTACACACTTCCCATTATTTCCAACAACTTATACTTCACTATATTTTTATGTATTTGTAGCTTTAACTTTTTTTTGCATTTCTAATGGATGTGAATGTTACATAGACATATTTGTTTTGCATTTGTAGATATTGATTCCAAGGCGCTTATGACAATGTTACATGGATATATTTGTTTTGCATTTGTAGATATTGATTCTAAGACACTTTCTGCTTTAAATTTTTAAAATTTGTATTAATGTTGAATAACAATACTTAACTTATATTTAATGTTGCAATTCTAATGGGTGATGATAATGTTACATGGACATATTTTTTTTTATCTCTCTCTTTTTATGTTACTTATACTTCATTATATTTTTATGTATTTGTAGCTTTAACTTTTTTTGCATTTCTAATGGATGAGAATGTTACATAAACATATTTGTTTTGCATTTGTAGGTATTGATTCCAAGGCGCTTATGACAATGTTACATGGACATTTTTATGTATTTGTAGCTTTAACTTTTTTTTTGTATTTCTAATAGATGAGAATGTTACATAAACATATTTGTTTTGCATTTGTAAGTATTGATTCCAAGGCGCTTATGAGAATGTTACATAAACATATTTGTTTTGCATTTGTAGGTATTGATTCCAAGGTGCTTATGACAATGTTACATGGACATAAGACAATGTTACATGGACATATTTGTTTTGCATTTGTAGGTATTTATGCATTTCTAATAGATGAGAATGTTACATAAACATATTTGTTTTGCATTTGTAAGTATTGATTCCAAGGCGCTTATGAGAATGTTACATAAACATATTTATTTTGCATTTGTAGGTATTGATTCCAAGGCGCTTATGACAATGTTACATGAACATATTTGTTTTGCATTTGTAGGTATTGATTCTAAGACACTTTTTGCATTTGTAGGTATTGATTCCAAGGCGCTTATGATAATGTTACATGGACATATGACAATGTTACATAGACATATTTGTTTTGCATTTGTAGGTATTGATTCCAAGGCGCTTATGACAATGTTACATGGACATACTTGTTTTGCATTTGTAGGTATTGATTCTAAGACACTGGACATATGACAATGTTACATGGACATATTTGTTTTGCATATATTTGTTTTGCATTTGTAAGCATTGATTCTAAGACACTTTCTTTTTAAATTTTTAAATTTTGTATTAATGTTGAATAACAATACTTAAATTATATTGTTTTTAAGTTATATTTTATTATTATTGTATAAAAAAATGTTTTTAAATTATATTTTATTATTATTGTATAAAAATATATTTTCAAAAAAAATTTAATCTGTTATAAATAGAATCATTAAACAAATTAATTTATATTTTTTAATTTATATGTTATAAATAGAATCATTATAAATAAATTAATTTATATTTTTCATTATTTATATTTTCAAGATATTTGAAATCTATTATAAATAGGACCATTAAATCTTTATAAATTATATTTTTTTATTATTGTATAAAAAATAAATTTTCAAAATATTTTAAATCTGTTATAAATAGGATGATTAAACAAATTAATTTATATTTTCATTATTGATATTTTCAAGATATTTTAAATCTGTTAAATCTGTTATAAATAGGATCATTAAATCTGTTATGCAATATTTTGGTGAACTCAAGACATTCTTGAGTATAAACCCTTTTTTTTATCACCATTATAAGAAAAAAAAATTTAAAAAAATAGGATAATTGAATTGTAACACAGTATTTTGGGGAACTCCACATTCTTGAGCATAAATCCTTTTCTATTGCCGTTATAAGAAAAACTTTGAAAACCATTTGAGACAACATTTATTTCTCATTATTTCAATGACACTAGGTAGATTGTGTGTCACATTCCTTGTAAATAAAACCAGATCACCAGATCTCATACGATACCCTGCTTTCATTTACTGCTCAGATTCTCTCTGCCCTCCACGCGGGGGCAGAATGAGGAAGTCATGCTCTCTGTTCCACCTCACTTCATGAGCTTCTTCCCTCGAGATGTTGTATGCATTCATCACTACCTCCTCTGGCATCGCCTTCAGCACCGAATTCCTTCCACTAAAGCTCGACCGGATTGGACTGCACATCAATCACAACCTCAATACACATTTCCTACTTATGTTCCAGAAGAAAAGCAGTAAAATTGAACTCACCTGTGGCATGTGGTGAAGGTTATCCAATCGAATCCCTGGTCGCCTGCCCTCTTCATGACGGCATAAAACTGAGGAATAACCAAGAACTGCCCTTCCTGAACTCTTCCGTCGAACACCCGCCTTCCCCTGTTTTCCACAACCTGAATTCGGGCATCGCCTCTGGTGGCGTACAATATTGCGTGGCA
>MU226196.1:1369841-1381997 GCA_018584345.1 Thuja plicata
TAGTCATACCCACATCAGCAATTTAGTTCATATCAGCAATTCAACTCATAAGTCATACCCACATCAGCAATTATAATTGAATGAATAAAAAGCCATAAAGATCTATTATAGCTTAGTTCCTACCCTCGACGACGTATCTAATTTCAGGAACATTTGAGAATCTCTGGAGTGCGAGGGAGTTTCTTTCAACAGTCTCTCTGATGAATTCAACACCTGCACAGTCCAATTCATCATTATCTTGCCTGGTAGAGAGCTCAATAGTGCCGCCCTCTGATCTGATGGTTTCATAAGGCTGTTGGGCGCTCAGATGCTGTGTTCTGCAACTTTGCTGTTGCTGCATCTGCCTCTGCCTCTGCTGTTGCTGTTGCCCTTGCCCATTCGCAAGAGACCAGCAGCACAAGAACAGTAGCAACAAGGCTCTCATGCTTCTCTCCATTTTGGTTTCTCAATACATGCTCGCTTCTTTAGTTCTCTTATATGGCAGAGCAGTGGCGATATTATTAAGGCTCCGGTTGTTGAAAAGAGACAGATGGAAGTGAGGTTTAAACAAAACAATTTTGGGCTCTGCGGTGTCAATGGCGGCAGCAAGCAGCCACATCGTGTGATGCGGCTACCCTGCCATGTTTCCCTCAGACCAAATTTAACTTCATTTAAACTTCATATCTAGGGTCACCAACAAGAATAATAGAGTAGCGGCCAAGTGATATCATATTTAGCTAAGGGGTTCAAAAATCATCAAGTCAGCTCAATAGTTGGTTAATGTGAACATTCTCAAAGGCCTTTTGTAAGTTGCCAATATCTATGTTCCAAGAAGTTACATGTCCTTTGTAAGAATGTAGAAACCACTATAAATAGATAACTCTTTGAAAATGGAAGTTGCAATCATAATTAGTATAAGAAAGTACAAAAGTAAGTGATCACCCCTTTTTTATAGAGAAAATATAAACTTGTTGTTGTTTAATTACATCACAACTACATAATATTTTAAAAATGTTTCACACACCTTAACAATCTTTGAAACTTATAGGCTCTCCTCTATGGCAAACATGTCTTATATGCAACACTTGATGTTTGTAATGTTCACGTATCCTAGATAGATTATGAACTGATTACTAAATGTGCAACCTTGTGCTCAATTACCAATTAAATCTGATTTTTCTATCTCCTCTCTATGGTCTTTAGATCCGCTTTCCAATATTGCTGACCCAAATTCTATCACAAATGATTATTGTTTAGCTTCCCTCTACAATTGTATTTTGTTTCCACTGTATAAATATTGTCCTCGCTATATTTGTTTTCACCGTATAAGTATTGCAGATTATAATTTAGAAGGCTATATTTATCTCTTATTATTCTTTTAATACTCAATGTACATATATAGTTAAATATTTGTAGGAAAACTAATTGATCATGCTTGTGTCCCTTTCTACTCATGGGAATTCTCATCGTCTATTGTACTATTTATATAACAAGGTTTATTATGTTGTATTCATTTATTATTATGAATTTATAACTACCATCCATATATTCTATAGTATTATTCTTGCATATCTTGTCTGTGTGTTGGTATACTAAGTTGTTCTTCTTATTTCCACATAATCTATTAACTCATATATCTCAATTTAGGATTCTTTCAATACCACCCAGGATCTAAACCTTTGGTATTATAGATTTTTTTCTCGCATGATAGTACAAACATGTGCACAAAAATAGAAGGAATATTTTCTACTAGTATGATCTTTTGAGTTAATAGATGAATTTTATAACAAGATTAAAATGGTTAATGAGAAGAAAACATTAGAAGTATCTTCAAAATTTAGAGAATAACCAACAAAGCCCTAGAAGACTAACACCAAGAACTCTATAAACAATTCTTTAAATTCACGTGTAAATGTAAACCAATACTATTATTCCCTATACAACATATCCCCATTCAACACCAAATCCATTTCAAGGTATGAATCAACCTAGACATCTTTAAATTCAAAGGAAACATTATTATTACAACATTGGACAATTGGAAATGTATTTCTTTGTATGTCACTTCATAAATGTAGAAAAGATTTATTTTGTAGCCTTGAATATGTCTAATCACCACCTATTGATTGAATAATAAAGGAGCCACATGAAAGTCATGATATATTTTAGATATGGGAATCTTAATGTGATTTGCGAGAATGATTTTCTTCCTTACCTCACACAATAATTGGGCTTACATCTAGTTTTCAATGTTGAATTCCTCAATCCATTATTTCCTCCTCATCTTGAGAAAGTGCTGCGTCGACATCCTTTAGATTTGAATTCTATGAATTTATTCAATTATGTAAAAGATGAGATCATTCATACCACAATGGGAGCTAGTCAAGGTTTACATTATCTATTTGAAGTGGCTACGATATAGAAATAAGAACAATCACTTCTCAAGAAAAGGTGAATGGTATGAGACCAACCATGAAAGAATTCAAGAACATTGCAAAACCTTAATAGTATTTGGAGCTTTTGTGCTTTCATTTACAATAAGTATGCTTCACACAAACCATTTGTGTCATTTCATGCCACTACACATGATTATACATATTTTTATTATGTGTCATCACATGTGACTCCACTTATTTTTCTTTATTTATCATTGCAAATGAATTTGTGTAACTTCGCTTGTACACTTGGTTACATCAATAAATTTATGGGTATGTGCAGGATCATGGTATGCCAAAAAGTGGCGATGTGAAAAAAATCCTCTTTTCACTCGTCCAGAAATGCACTAAAAAGCGTGTTGACTTTTTAGTAGGCTTGGGTGTCAGTACGCATGGCCAAACCAAAAGCCAAGGTACAAGCCTAATCAAATATCTAATAATATCAGATATTCAATTTTTTCCAGTAAAACTAATTTAAACCTGTGGTCTGCGTTTCTCAGTTTTCATTACGAAAATATAAAGAAACACAACCCTATCTGATATCCGATATAGAATCGGATATATACATTGTTTCCATTGCAAATTTGTTGTTAATTTAAATAGGTACGTTCAAATTTTAAATTTTTTTTGTTATTTGATATTTTTTTAAATGAAATTGGTAGTGTTTTGATAAAAAAAGGGTTTATTTCATTTTGTTTATCATTTTTAAAAATTGTTTGTAATTGAATTTTTTTTTCGTAAACGGACATGGACTCAAACCAAGCACAAAACCCTCCCAATGATCCTGCAAACAATCCACAACCACCTCCAAATAACCCGCAACCACCTAAAAAAAATCTCCCACCTCTAGAAGACCAACCAATCCTAAACCCTCGATCTTTAGAGGATCTAATAGGAGAAAATCTAAATCGACTTAGAGGCTTTCAGACTACATATGACAATATCCCCATATTGCGCTCCATGTTTTCCACCTTGAACTCCATTTCTTTTTTTTTGATCGGTAATTTTGATATATTATTAATTGAAAAAATGATTACATTCTTGTTCAACTGGGGCTTATCCATACCCAGGCATATGACTGCCATACATTCCAAAAAGGAGAGCTAACACTGGAATTACTAAAAACTACCCAAAAATGGAGGGGTCTATCAACAGTCCAACTCCCACAAAACAACAGACCCAACAAAAACTAAGATCACCTAACGGAACTAGTTTGTCGCCACATCGCTGGAGAAATTCGCAAATGCTCCGCACTTATCAACAAGTGCACCAACCAGAATGTTGGTTTTAGTGTCCCCACTCGGTCTCGTAGCCGCTTCCTCTCTAGAAATCCTAGTTGCAGAGGCCTTAGCCTCCCTTCTAGTGACCGGCAATTGCCTACGGATCAGGGGTCGACCATCAACATCCAAACTCGCCTTAGACTTAATGGTCGTCTTCTTTCATTTTTGGTTATCATTATCAGGCACCACCTTTATACTCTCCGCCTTGGCCCTATCCAGCGCCACTAGCAGCGCCTTCCATCCTCCCAAAGCCCGTGCCAACTGAATGTCCTCCGGGCATGTCATTGACTAGACCACCAGTGGTTGCAGACCGCGACTACCACGCCCAATTAAACAGAAAGGTGCCTCCCCCATTTGCAGTCCCAGACCCACCTCCGCTCGGGCAATAATATCCTCCACTCCACCAATCCACTTTACCACCATGCATTCCCTGACCACTCATCGAACTTTAGCCTTAGACTCAGCCACCATCAGGGCAAGGGCCACAAAAACTGATGATATATCCAGATTCGTTCTTGGGCGCCATCCTTTCTGGAGGAAATGTTCCCCGAGAATATCTCTAATAGCCTCCCATAAATCATCACCCTCCCCAACAAAGATGTGGCTCAGCCGATTCAAGGTGATGGGTGTGTCAAAAGCCAGGATTTGCCCCATAGTTGAGAGGGAGAAGTTAGCTTCCATTGCTCAACTCTGGTCTTTGGGCTTCGTCACAACAGAATTTAGTGTGTAAAATTACCGCCAAAGCCTCTAGAAATAGATGATTTCCATCCACTTGCCAAAGGGCAATCAAAACTCTTTACTCCCATCGGTACGAACTCTGATTCACATACCATAAGGAAGATTTGGGGGAAGTGAAAGATTTCCCCAAGGCGACACTCAATGCTTGGGAGTGTGTAGACCAGCCACGTTGGTGGTAGTGTGACGTAGTCATGCCCACATTTTGGAAATCAGCCTCCTCTATGATTCCTCTATTCAAAGGTTCTCGGCTAGCATCTCCAAGGTGTAATCTTCAAAGATTTCAAATTTCTCCTCAAGCGACCCATCAACTCCTAAGTTTGAAAGCTTGTATGCTAGGTTATTAGCCAGTCTCGACACTTGTGTGGTTTGGAAATCTTTGAATTCTACCAGAATGCTTCTGATTCTTCTAATATGCCTATTCAAATACCATGTATCCATCTGGCCCTTTTTAATGCCATTTACTACCAGCAGGGAGTCACCCTCCAAATGCACTTTCCTGAATTGTAGTTTTCTTTCCATTAGGATAGCTTCAACTACAGCTAGGCATTCTGCCTCATTATTTGTACTGTCTTTTATCCTTTTGGCCCCTAAGGCCAACATTTCTCCTTTGTAATTCTGATCTATGTAGCCTAACCCAGTTATTCTGGGATTGCCCCGCGAGGCACCATCGAAGTTAATCTTAATCCATCCAGGGAATGGTGGTTGCCACGTGTTTTTGTATTCTTTCTCCTCCTTAGAAAGAGGAATAACCCTCCCACACCCATTAACGGGCCCACCTTGAACTCCATTATTGAAAACATGGAGAAACTTACAAATAAACATAATGGTGCACTTTTTGGGCGCAATTCCATGCATGCCAAGTTTAACGATGGACTTAATTATGATCAAGTTATGAACCTAAATATAACTAAAAATGGCATATGTAATCTTTTTGTGGATCCCAAAATGGGATTAAAAGTGGACCCTAAAAAACTGAAGTTGTCAATTAAATGATGCTCAAATGATGCGATATGTGACCACTTTTGGGACCGCTAGTAGATGGTTTTTTTATAGACCACCCCACAGTAATTTGGATGTCCCACTATATTTTTTAAGAAAATTGTATGCTGAATTTGTGCTTGGTCACAAGGTTAACTATTGGAGCATGAGACCAAACTAGGGCATAGGCTTAGGCGCTCCTAAGGACAGGCCATAGGCACACAGGGTGAAATCCCACACATATGTCCCCCTTGATATTTTACTCAAGATGTACTAAACATACTGCAAGGTAATACTCACTAATCTAGAGGAAACTGACATATGTAGGGAACTTAAGCTGTTTATAGGGAAGTGTCATCATATACATGTCTAACCCTTAAGTTTCGTCATGATAGCCTCTCTGGACCCTGACACTCAAGTGACCATATATGGTATCAATGACCTCTCAAATAGAGGAAGTCACTAACTATGCCAGACACACACCTCTCAAGGCGGAAAGCATCACCTCATCCTCCATCTTAGCCTATACTAGCCCTCAAGCATGGGTGAGGAGCCATATATTTTTAATTCATTTTAAGACCCAATTAATATAACATTTTATCACTTGTTAAGTTACTTGCAATAAGTGATCCTGGTAGCCACTTATGGGCCCTATTGCTTATTACAAGACACCCCCTATCTATACAGCTAGATAACCTACCCTAAGCTAATAAATCACACATAGGTCTCATAAAAGCACAAGGTACAAAATCCAATTTTGGTTCCTTACAAGATACAGGAATGACTACAATGTCAAAAGTGCACTGTCATAGTGTCCATAAAGCATTAGCTCAAGCAATAAGATTGAGTAATGGAAACCAAACCACCAAAATCACATAGCTATAATAACATATCCAAACCACCCGCAAGACGTGAGCTACACATGTGGTTGAGCATAAAAGATCAAGGTTACAAAACAATAATAGATATAAGTAGAGAAAACATCCATTTGACATAAAACCTCAACCCCGGCCTCTGGATTTCAAATCCTAAAAAGTCCATCTAAATTTTCCCATGAATAAATACTCCCAAAATCAAGCAATAATTCCAACCATGACGAGACAATTTCAAATATAGAAGGGAAACACCATTTCCATAATAAAACCATCAATTTAGAACTCCCTAAAACAAACATGTATGTCGGCACAAGTTTCCCATCTAATAATAAAATTCGTAACTTAAAAGAAATCCCAATCAATATACTAACATGCATTAAAAATAATATTAAACTTATATTATCAATGATAAATCAAATACTAAGTAATATTAACTAAATATCAATTATTAATTTATATTATATCATATAAAAAATTATATATATATTTTTATTTGAAAAAAATTAAAAATTGGAGGGGAGACGGGCCCCTCGTTCCTTCCCTTAATTAGCGGCCTTAAGGTTATCGTCGGAAGCCTTGCTGTCAAATGAAAACATTGGTTGTCGTGGGTACCCTTGCTGTCGATCGACAGCAAGCTGCCTTCGGCAGCCTAGTTGTCATATCAGAATTCGTTTGGTGCAGGATTGGGGATGAAACCCCTCACCCACCAATAACATATATTTATTTTTTAACATAAAAAATTTCTAGTGAAATAAATTTACCGTATTTGTTTTTTTAACAGAAAACAACAAATTTTTTTTATTTTTTATTTTTTTAAACTTAATAAAAGAAAAGAAAATATCTATATAATATTTTCTTAACCATAAAATATGTATATATATATATATATACAGAACATATATATTTTTTAATAGGAAAGTCATTTTCTTAAAAATCTATTTTTATGATTTTTGCTAAAGAATATATGCCCATATATATATATATATATATATATAAAATCTGGTTTTAACTCCATATTAATATGTAAATAATTTTTTCCTAATGTTATCAAACCCTATCTGATAATTTTATAAATTTCTTTGATGGTTTACTTGTAATTTTTTCTCAAGAAGACCTAGGTTTTCAACAAACCTAATTAAACATAATTTTACCTAAATTGCACAAAGAGGTTTACAAATGTGATTTCTTCAAAAATTTATTTCCAAAGTAATTCAATATCAATTTCCCGATTTCCTCAAACACAATGAATTACAATTCAGCAATATAAAATCAAAATCATTCTCCATAATCGAATTTCATATATTATCAAACAATCACAGAGAAGACAATCTTTTCAAAAGTAAAATTTACAAAAGCTCTCAAACCCTACCTTGAATTCACCAACAGATCTGAAACAACAATGGCCTAAAATAAAGATTCAAAGATTCCAAATTTTTCCTAAGTTTTCAAAACAATTCTTTAAGCAAACCAATAATTTCTCCAAAACCCGTTCTCCTCCAAATCTCTGTGTAACTCATAATGAAAAGAAAAATTCCCAATAAAGAAAAATCACTTTCCCTAATTCATGCAATCCCAGAAATGGAACTCAACTCTAATTAGTTTAACTCAACTTCTCTTTTTTGAGAGAAATTAATAATTAAATAAAAAAATACATTTTTATTGTGCAACTCACAATTAGTAATTAAAACAACTTGCATATGAATTTCTGATTTAATTTAATCAAATGCAATGTGCAAGTAGTTGCATAATTATTATTATAACTACAATAAATATTTAAAGCACAAAATTAATCAAGCAATTAAATATTTACATATGAAATAAATCAGGAAGGCTTTAGTAATTCACAATTTGGATTAAATATTTAATTAAATCCAAATATTTTATAATTAAACTTTTAATTAAATTTCTTTATTTAAACATATGTATTTAATTAATCCTCATTAATTAAATACACTATATTTAATATTTAATTAAACCAACATACATACAGGTATAATTATTTACTAATAATAATTATCCCTAATAATAATCAATTCTCATAAAGCAAAGAAGTTCATCAACCAAAATAATTCGCACGAAGAAGTTACTCATATCATAAAACAAACAAACTCAATAGGAAGGGGTCCATGAATTCACGTCACCTGGACTAATTTGGGTAGGGAAGTCAAACTGATTCTTGTCCAATCATAAGACACAATAGGCTTAGGATAAGGTTTTGGGTTTGATTGTTAACTCCTCTCTTTTACCATTTGAGATACATATATAGGCATGCTCACCCCTTCCAATTCAGGGAAGATGATACCCAGTACCTTAAAACCTGTCATCACAAGAACACACATGTACATCCAATATATATAAATAATAACAACCAATGACAGGGATCGGTCAATCATTTGGATCTCGCAATGCGAGTAGCTACGTCTCCATCCTCTACCACATCAAACACACCAACATGAATATAAAATATATATATGCTAACCATACATGTGCAAGTGTGGGGTAAGTAACATCACCGATCTAATTAACATCAATATATGAGAAATAATATCATGAAAATCATTATCATCATCTATCTACTAACACATGATATCTGACACATGAAATAACTAATCATAATGAAAGTGTCATACATCCAAACAACACCAACCAACTGAGATAATAAATGCACACAAGAAATGTGACCTAAAAGAATTCGACATAAACAACTGAAAATAATAGCCTAAAAGTGTTCGACACCAATATCTAAAAAAAAACTATAGGTGGGTATTATATTGTGAGCTACAATTTTTTCCTTTCATATGCAAAAAAAAGTCTGACAACCAAGACAGACTCATAGTACAATAGACTGTTGTATTTATGTAAAATTATTCAATAACAAATTATCCTATTTACTGTGAAAATATTTAGGTGAAATGACATTGAAGTCAATTCTGATCAACTAAAAATCAAATCACTATATTCTATTAGTCTCTGAAAATAAATCATTCAAACTGTGATTTGAGCTATAACTTTTGCTTGTCAAAAGAAAGTCCATTCTAACAACCAAGACAATGTTACATCACAATGACCTGTTATAACTATTAAAATATTCAATAACAATGATCCTATTTACTACAAAAAATATTTAGGTGATATGGCACTATTTTTTTGGACCTAAATCTATCACTACATTTCCAATCATCAAAGATAAAAGGAAATTTTAGTTTAATGGAATGCATGTTTGGAAAATAAACAAAAAAAATGATTCTAATTTGTAGGAAACAAATCAAAAAATAAGAGCAGTATTGTTGCACATGTGAAGAGAGTCCTAAAAATAATAACCAAATGACCACAAGGTTAAAAAATGTATAATTTGACAATGGTTGTCAAGGTAGTAGGAAAGTAAAAAATAAAACCCACAATTCAGATAAGATAAATAATAACTAAGTAAACCCTAAAGCCAAGGAAAACAAAGATGAGTAACATTGGATCACCTCCAGCTATAGCAATTCAAATTAATAAAATAATATAATCTACACCCAATCCATCACTAGTACATTAGGCCTCTATTTTTGACCAAATTTTTTGATGACAGGCCAATTTGGCTTCTGAAATTTATTTTTTTTTGTTTATGATCCCGAAAAGGTCAAAATTTTGACGTGTATTAAGAAAGGTCGAATGTTCGAAGAACAAGAGATTATAAACAAAAAAAAAGTGAAAAGTGAAACACATTTTTCATTTTTTCATTGAACACAGGAAGCGCTTTGGGCGGGAGGAGGGCATCACAAATTTGTGCCTGGTAAGTATGTTTGCAGCACATATTTTTTGGTTTTAAATGAAGCGCTTTTCAAAATTGATCATTTTGCAAAAAACATATAAACCCTAGATGCATAATAATTGTAGTCGTGCAATTTTGTATGGATGGAAAAACCATGATATGGTGTAGAATGTTGCTGTGATTCTTCAGAAGCGAGTCACATTTCTTAGCAAACAAACCCTTGATTTTTGTTTGAAAAAATCAACTAAAAGACTGCAAAAATGATTCAATACTATTCCAATGATTCCATTTCCCCTTTCTATATAACCTACCATTATATCTAATATGTGGTGTCAACACAAGGCATATATGCCTATGAAGTGAATGCTACAAATGAAACCTCTCACCTGTAGTGTATCTTGTGCCTCTTTCCCTCCACTAACCAAACAAAAAAATCTACAGTAGAACTATATTTTTTTAGGGAAATAGATGAGTGGATTACCATCACACCAAGTCTTTCTCATGAAAGTAGAGGCACCATAATATATGTTCTTCTTTTAGTCCTGTAATATGTTAGCAAAACGGGCACAAAACATGGTCTTGGAAAGAGGCTACATCAATTAAACACATCACGGGGCTACATGTAAGCACCACATATTAGACACAAACTATCTATGTATGTATCCTCCTAAGGTTATGAAAATCTAAACTTATCCTTGTTGAGTCCCTTGTCCTCCATGATAAAATTGTTTAAGAATATGAAACCAGTCATGGAAAAATAAAAAAGGATAAGGAGATAAAAATGATTGAGTCTGGTGAGACAAGTGATGTAGCAGAGAATTCAACCTTAATCTTATTCCTTAGTAACACTTGTGGATCAATATAGATTTCTTGGGTCTTCAATTAGTATTCAATATTTTCAACTTGAATATTCTTCCTCAAAATATGCTACTCGTTAGCGATGATTTCTTGTCTCAATTAGTTCTCAATAATTTTCTACAAGTATTTTCTCCATTACCACAACTAGCAATGAACATCTGTGTGGATGGAAATGTTCACTAAATATTGAATATTGAAGATTTATTAGCTATCTTTCTTGATTCTAATTAACCTCTTTGATCATCTACAATTGAGTACATGGAACAAGTTCATAAAATTCATCAAATAAGATCCTTCTCAAGTCTTCCATATGATCAAATTGTGCATATGATCATTTAAAATCAAAGAAAATAGAAGAGGAAGAAGAAGAAGATGTGTGAGATAACTTTGACTTGGTCCTCTAGCATTGTGGACAATGCTTCCTAAGGATAACACATATTGTGTCCTTAAATACAACACATTTTGTGACATGGTGTTCAACAAGATATTTTATTTTGGAGCTCATATTTTATAATGTGAATAGTGATCTTCCATCCATAGGAATTATATAGTTTAATATGTAAAACAAGGCACTAATATAAAATGCAGCCCACATAATAGGTATGGAACGATTAGGGTTTCACACAATCGCGATTACATAAGGAGTCAAACACTCAACACTAGAGGTCACAATAATTAAATAATAGAACACGAATCCTATCCATGTATGTGTTGACATAACAATAACAGGATTCATTAAGCTTATATTACATTTAGTTTCCCATCAAGGTGATGTCAAGGATAGATTCATGAACAACATGGACGTATAAATAAATAGTGACTAAGATTAATATGTAGCAACTATTAGATAAACATCGATAGCAAGCAAAGAGAGTCATCAATTCATGCAAGTAATCAATTAAGGCATTTGCAGTGCAAGGAGGTGGCATCGAGCATTGATTAAGTGGAAATATGTGTTGATATTGTGGTGACTGATCATGTAGTAGGTGTTGATATTGTGGCAACTGATCATGTAGTAGGTGTCGATTTTAGAGGTTTCCCTAAAATGCATGTTATAAGCGTTTGAGATGTATAATGCATTGTAAGGTAGTGTACATTTTTTGCTGGATAATAAGAAAGGTTGGACAGCTTGTTGGAAATAATCAAGACTAACCAAGTTACTGAGAGGGGAGGGGTGAATCAGTAACTCTTAAAATTTTAAGTCATTTCTGCACTTGTATATATTTAACCATTCATTCATCTAATCTACTGCAAGC
>MU226196.1:1412574-1430620 GCA_018584345.1 Thuja plicata
TGACATGGATCGATAGGTATAATTTATTATTTGGTTTCCTTCTCTTTAGTCAACAAAATATATAGATCCTACTATGTCTCTCATTTGATGGATTGCAAGTATCACCAAATAGGTATTTGTCTGATCTGTCTTCGTCAAGTGAGTAAAATGAGGGAATAAAAGACAAAATTGAGACATCTAGTAGGTCTTGTTGGTACTCCAGAATTTGGCACAAATTTGGAGTGACCATGTGTAGTTTTTCAGTTAAGCAATCTGAGTACCCTGAAAAAACTTTGGTGAGAAGGCTTAGTTTAAATGCTTGTAAGGGTACCTGGATGATTTTTATGAGGTACCAATTGGGAAGAAGGTTCAGTACTTTTCATTTCACATATACAGTGGGTTCCAACTCCTAAATTCCAAATTTGACATGTTTAGGGAGTAGTCATTTTGAGGTGGTTAGATAAATCTGCATTTTCTCCTAAGTGTCAAATTGTTGTAGCTTGCCCACTTTGCTTCTGATTATCTTGCACCCTTTTGAGTTTTATAAACCACCTACTTTGGGAATGTGTTACATGCATATCGGAAAGCTTATGTTTTAGATCTTAGGTCATTATCAATCCATTTGATAAGTTTCCATATTCCCCAAAGTTGGTTGCTCAGAACTGTTTGCATTTTTGTTCTGCTCAGAACTCTGAATAGCCCAGTTTGACAGGTTATAACTTTTGACCAGTTTATTCAATTGAGAAAATTCCTTTTGTACTATGATCCAAGGGTCACATACTCCATATTTTCCAGTTTCCAGAGCATGATTGATCCATTTGAGCAGTTTGCCAGTCTGATTCTGTTGGCATTTTGTTAAGTTTCCAAAAGTTGTTGAATGCAAATTTCTGAATACCTTACTTTGAAGGCCTGCATCTTTGATCAGATGGATAGGTATGACATCATGGTGTGTTCCTAGGTATTGTAAGCATGAAAATGAATCAATATTTCCAATTTGCAGATCCCTATGAAATCAGATGACAAGTTTTTTAGAACCATTTTGTTAGTGAATAATTCTGATTTCCTGAGTATTTAAGTGCAGAATTACTAAGTTGCCCACTTTGAGGTCTTGAAAATATATACCCGGTTGAAAATTTTGGATAATTGAGTTTTCCCTCGTGTTGCAAACATAAGGGTGTACTCACCTGAAGAGTCTTAGATTCCTGCCAATCCAATTATCCACTTTGCCAGAGCCTTTCCATTTCCAATTTATTAAAGTTTCACTAAATGTGCAGAATTCAAAATTAAGTAACCTACTTTGTACTTTCCTTTTTTGCACTCGGTTCAAGGTAAAGATTAATTGAAGGTTGTTCTTCATTGTAGACCTAGAAGTGTACTTATCAGATGAATTTTAGCCCTTGGCCAATCCAGTTGATCACTTTTCCATGCTATTTCCAAATTCAGTTTGTGCATTTTCACTGTGCTAAAGTTCAGAAAGGTCTTTTAAGTATTGACTTTGTAGATTGATTCCATTTAATCAGTTGATCATTGGAGAAATTAAATTAAAGATTTATGTTCCTTGTATAAAAATGAACCTATGATCAGAGGATCAGACTCTAAGGGTTCTTTTGTTAAGGTTTGCAAATTCAAAATCAAAGGCAAATTATGTAATTGATAGTGCAAAACAGAATCAAGGTTACAGAATGGTCCTTTTCAGAGAGTGATAACTTCTAGCTTGAATGTTATTTTCAAGAACTAATCATGGCATCTTTCTTATTGCATATAAATGTACTATCCTACCTAATGGTGAAGCTTCAGAGCATGATTTAGCAATTTTGCAATGATCAATCTGAAGGAGATTTATGATGTTTCAACATATCAACATTTGTATGGTTTTCTAAAATTTTAAGTTTGAACAGTTGCATCTTGCACCGAAGGATGAATCGGGAGAAGCCTTTTTGCATGATTTTTCAATATGGATGAATGAGTTATTTCGCTAAATGACAAACTTTCAAGCAATGATCTGATGTCTTTTCAAGTTGCATTTCTGGCAAGGTTTGCAAATTGTTGATTGCAGAATATATCGAAATGGCTCACTTTGTATTTCATTATCTTTTGATCCTAGTGTTTTCAAGCCATTCCAATTGGTGATTATGTGCAAGATGATGGAGATGAATGCACCTTCTGGTTCCCATGCTTTCAAAGAAGTATCCAGACAATTTTCAAAGTCCTTCCAAAGGCTAGTTGGTATTATGGGGCAGTCTTGCAGATATGTGATCAGTTTGCAGAAATGTGAGAAGTTATTTTGAAAACCGCCAGTTGGATGCTTTGTGAAAAGATTGCATAATGGTTTGGATTCAGAGTGTGAGTGTAAGTTTGAGGTACATGAGCAATGTAAATGAATTTCATAGAGCATAAAGGATAACTTGTCAAGTTTTCAGCTTCATTGATTAGTGAAACCCCCAATATTTTTGTGCTTTGAAGTTATTGCTCTTGATATTTATTTTAGTCTTATTCCATGAAGGAGGAAATCAAATTAATACCAATGCCTCTACAGCATGAGGTGAATGGAAACAAATAAAAACAAAACCATTGCCAATGACAAGTGTATTTCCACAGATTTGGAGATCAGCACAATATATCAAAACATTGCAAAAACCACATTGTCCAGAACGCTGCACATTGGAGAACATTGAAGAAGACCATGCATTGGAAGAGAGTGATGCACATATTTGAGAAGAAGAAGCCATACATTGAATAAGGAAACAAAGTTTTAAAAAAAGGGGGCACGGATTTGTAGAAACAAAAAACACAGTCATATTGTGGGGGGCATAACTTTTTATTCAACTGTTGGATTGTGCTCAGTTTCGGATATGTTGTTGAAAATATAATTATACAGATTTTGACTAGAGCAATTTTTAAAATTTTTCCTGGTTCGCAAAATACAGTCGCCTGTGTGCAGCACTATCTAAACTTCCCATAAAAACTCAGAGATATTATCCCACATTTGCTGGGCAGTGGTATTTTTTAACATTTATATACTCCAACACTTAGTATATGAAATAAGTAAAGAGGCCTAGGGGCTATTTGCGAGCTCTATAGTGCTGGAGGTTATAATGCTTGGCGAGACCCATTATTTTAAACCAAATTTTGAAAATGCCTTAAAAACTACATGGAAGTTTATCCCACATGCACCCTGCAAGAGCATTTCAAAAATGTTTATAAGAAAAAACTCAAACTTATGAAATGTGAAGCTGATGAAGAGGCTCTCCATGTGTGTGTCTAGGTGGTAGGTGCCTCAGTTTCTATGCCCATAATTCAAAGGTAAGTAAATTCTGAAGAACAGTTGGTGCTGAGATGGCGGTGATGATGTGGCAAAGGTGACACATGGCACTCAGTCGCGTGGTCACTAGAAGGAGGAGAAAGCTGTTGAGACTTAGTGACTGACCAATAGCAATTAGTCGTGAGGTCGTCAGATGGAGGAGATAACCGCCGTGACCAGAGATAGCTGCCAGTCACGTGGTCGCAAGACATAAAATGTTAAGGTGAGAAGTTCTGGAGACTTGGAGTTTGAGGCAATTACATGGTCGCCAAATGAAAAAGTTAGCCGCCAGATGCTAGTCGCCAGGTCGCTGAAGGTTTGTGGTTGAGTCTAAATGATTCAGAGACAATGAGACTAAGGGCAGTCACGTGGTCACTAGTTGAAAATGTTAAGTGGAAATTCATTACGAGACTATGAGACTAATGCTAGTCACCAAGTCTCCAAATCAGACCATAGTTAGGCGAATTTCTCAGAGACTTGGAGACAAAGAGGAAAAAGTGACCCGGGGTTAAAGCATAGTTAAAGACCAGTTATGAGAAGTAAATCAGAGCATACCACATGTCAAATTATGGTGAGTTCTAGGAAAAAGTGCAGAAAATTAAGGATTTCAAAGATAGAAATGTGCACAAGATAATTTTTAAAAGAATTCTATATTTTTTTATTTGCAAGGATTTCAAATGTTTACTCCCGGAGGTTTTAGAAGACAGTTGAAGTTAGAGGTTTTTGCAAGAAAGATCAGATTTGAGGATATGAAATGAAGATTATATTTGTACAGAATGGAACAAATATATTTATTTTATTTCAAAACTTGACAAAGGAACTTACAGGGAAGATATTTATCAGAGGATAAATTAGATTTTCAAAGGTAAATAATATCATATTTCAGAGATTTGCAAAGGATGAATTCAGACATTGAAAAGACAAGTGGAGCCAGGCATTAATGAACTCAATCTGATTTTGTAAAACTTTGAAAGCAAGTTAAGTCATATTTGAAGATCACCGACAGTTTCAATATCAGATTTTGGAGGCAGTTGAAAAGAAGTTTTGAAGCCACCATTTGAAATTTAGATTTTTACTTAGGAAAGAATGAATGAGACGAATCAGATTTTTCAAAGGAGAGATAGGTGTGAATTGCTTAGAAGTGTTAGAGTTTCTCCTTCCTATTTCTTTCTTTCTTGTCTCAGTTGTAGAGGTTCCTCTCCTCTACTCTTTTTTGGGGGTTTTTCCCTGCAGAAGTTTAGAACAGGTCCCAATGATGTTGAATATATTACTGTGATGTAAATTCCTCATTTTGTCTCTGTCTTTTAAGCTTCTTGTCTAGATATGTTAAGAAAAAATTTATTAATGAAATACAGTGTATTTGCTCCTCTTTCATATTTTCTTGTCTCTTTATACTCCGTTTGTGCTCTAATATGGTTTGTTTGTAAGGCATTCAAAACATACCTGCTATAAGATAGTGTTTCTAATTGCCTATGAGTTCCTTTCAAGGAGAGGATTGAGTTTCATAAGCAATTTCAGAGAGCAAAGCATTTTGTAAGCATTTGATGCAGTGGTATGGATATGAGAGGATAGTTTGTAGGGCACTCTATCTGAATTACATGTAGTTTGTAAGGCACTTTACAATATCTTCATTAGTTTATCTTTGTTGTTTCATATTTTCATTGAATTTTTGCCCAAGGATAGGCACTGGTTAGGGTTTACTATTCATTTTTTATTCAATCATCAAGCATAAAACAAATATTCAAGTACATCCTGTTACTAAGTGCATACCTTTTGAAAAGGGATTGTGTTAAAGTAATACAGTTCATATTGTTGATTCCTTAGAGAGTGAATCAAAAGGTTAGCCTTCCTTGAGTTTAAACTCAGAAAAAGAAGAAGGATAAACATCCTTATGCCACTGTTATCTGTTATTATAGTCATAGTATTCGCTGGCAAGCTTTGTTTCAGATTATTTCCAGTCATTTGAAGAGTGATATCTTATTGATATAATAAAAAATATAATAACATAGCAGTGAAGACACTATCCACCATTTGAAGTTTACTTGAAACACAGTGAACTATTTAGGCAATACCTGCTTGAGTCCGTGGAACTAAAAAATGAAGGAGGTGATAATAGGTATCCCCAGTGTTATCAAATACCTCAGCAATTAGCCTTTCTCTTGTCAAAAGGGAGTTTGCATTCAAGTATAATCAGTATACTGTCATTTTAAGGTTATGGTGCAAGAAAAAGTCCTAACAAATTGGCGAATCTGCTGGGGATCGAACAAGATAGAAAGTTTAAAAATTTGTTGAGTCTTCCCAGAGTCTAGTTAAGAGAGAAAGTTATAAAGTCTGGATTTCAAAAGAAAAAACATATTCCTCAAGATCTTGTAAAGTGAGTCAAGTCTGTTTGTTGTTTGCTGTAAAGTGTTTTTAATTTCTCACAAGATGGTATCAAAAGGATCTCACTACTGGTGAGTGGCGACTCTGAGTTCTCTGATTTGCACTAGTGTGCATGTTAAAGAAATATTACAAAGAAGGTGAACTTGTAGTGACAGTGACAACATATATTCTACATGTTTTGAAGCTGATTTAAAGGTGTTTTCAAAGCACACATTCTTGTAGCAGCTCAAGTACATCCAAGTATTTCACAAAGTTTTAATATTTTTCCTTATCAATTGATTGCAACACTAAATCAAAAAGGAATCAGTTGAAAAAAGAGGTTTATATATTTCAAGTTTTACTTGTGTTTCTGCAAAATTTGAAGGAGATATGTAATAAATGAGAGTGGCAGTTTGTAATCTTTTTGACTGCTAAGATGTCACAATCTAGTGATTGGAGGGGTAGTAATTTGTTTGGAGCAATTAGTTTTGAGGGTATCTATAGATATCTGAATCATATTCCATCAAAGGTTAGGGAGTGTTTGCCAAAGTTTACTTGTTTTGGTGAACATTCAGCTGAAGATCATTTAGAAAATTTTGTTGACCTGGTAGATAGCCATAACATCTCACACGAGGATATATTGACGAAACTTTTTGTAATATCCTTAGTTGATGTGGCAAGAGATTGGATTAGGGATCTACCTCATGGCTCAATAGAATCCATGGAAGCATCAGAGGCTTGTTTTATTAAAATATTTAGTGATTTTGAGTAGTTTAGTGATGTAGAGCAGTATGAGGATAAAGAGCACAGTAATGAACATGACATATCTGAATTGAATGATCCTATATTAGAACATGAGCTTGTCAAAGTAGAGACAGATATGTTGAGACAAAGGCTCCAAGAAAGGGTGGTGCTACTTTTACAAGGACACATGAGCAGAGAGGAAGGTGAGTCATCATATGTTTTTTACATAAGATTTGCTGATAAGCTAAAGGACTACGGTATCATTTTTTGTCATCAAGATCTTGTATGGGCAGATTTATTTGTTGAGATTTGTTTTCCCCATACATGCAATTTACCAATTTCTCAGAGGGCAGAATTTTTTCAGCAAGTTATAGAATGGATAAAGGGTTTAGAGGATGCTTCTTCTAAAGATATATATGATGTTGAAAACAATGATAATGAATCTAAAATTTCTGAGATTATTGAAGAATCTAATGATAAATCTGACAGTGAATCTAAATTTAATGATATTGAAAGTGATAAAGATGAATATATGCTTAGTGATGATAAGGAGTCTACTACTGGTAAGGGTATTGCTGATTATGATATTGATATAAAGCTTTATGAACAACAAGATAATGAGAAAGATATATGCAACCAACAAGAAGACAACTATGATGCAGACATGAGTGTTTGTAGTGAGGAATTTACACAAGATGATATGGTTTCAGTGGTTTCACTACAAGATTCCAACCAAGAATAAATTTACAGCATCATACAAGAAGACATTGAGGTAATGGATGCAAACAATGACAATGATTCACTGCATATTGAAGAGATTTCAAAATTATTGTCTTGTGAATATCTCAGATTTTCAAAGAATGATAGACTTCAATTTCAGCATTTCACACACATTGACTTTGACAAGGAATATGTATCAGATGTTTAGAGCTGTGATACTAATATTTCTCATTTTCCTTCCACTTCTTTTTCACAAGTTTACAACATAATTCATTTTGATTTATCAGATGATGATGTTTTCAGTGTGGTTTTAGATTCATTGGATGCAGAAAATCTAAATATGGAGTTAAGTACTGATTTGGATAACAATGAGGATTTTGAATCTTGTCTTGATTTTAAATCTACCTTCCATTAAATGATGGCCAATCAGTGGCTCAAGTTTCAAAGGAAGAAACTAAATGTGCTAGTATTTTCCCTCCCACCCACCACTTTGATTTGAGTTCATTTGATGATGATAAGCTGCAGGGTGCTCCTATTTCTCATAAGGAGATTATTGATCTATGTCCTAAGTTTGATGATCATATCTAAGGTGATGAGTTTATTCAACTTTTGCATAAAAATCAAGGTATGTTTTCTTTTGAGAGGCAAATGATGGATGTGAATGGGCTTAATGATGCTTGCCCAAGCAGTATGATAGAGGTTGAGTATCCCTCCTTCCAGTTGAATGGTGATTTTTTCAGTTATGGTTTACAAATGAAAGATGATAAATGTCACAGATATCAAAGTTTGTTCTTATCTAATGAATAAGAGTGGCATTATTATCATATTTTTGAAACATGGGGCAGAGAGCTTTGTGTTTGACAAAAGTAAGAGTTGATCTCAGTTGTGGGCCTTTGGGCCTCTTGTAGATAGTGAACATATTGTACAGTTGCTTTCCCTTTCAGTTGTGTGTTTTCTTTCAGTAAGAGGTTTCCCCATTTTTTGAAAAGTTTTGAGAGGTGAAAGTTGAAAAGAGGAAAG
Organism: Thuja plicata; assembly: GCA_018584345.1. Classification (NCBI taxonomy): domain Eukaryota; kingdom Viridiplantae; phylum Streptophyta; class Pinopsida; order Cupressales; family Cupressaceae; genus Thuja; species Thuja plicata. Next base: position 1,420,700 of record MU226196.1, read on the forward strand.
TGAAAAGAGATAAAATATGATTTTTAAAGTTTTGGGGTGGTCTGCTACTCCAGAGATCTATGGTTCTTGGTATAAAATTGCATTTAACCATCCTCAATCAGAGCCACTATTGGTACTCCCAAATTTGGCACAAATTTGGAGTGACCATGTGTAGTTTTTCAGTTAAGCAATCTGAGTACCCTGAAAAAACTTTGGTGAGAAGGCTTAGTTTAAATGCTTGTAAGGGTACCCGGATGATTTTTATGAGATACCAATTGGGAAGAAGGTTCAATAACTTTCATTTCACATATACAGTTGGTTCCAACTCCTAAATTCCAAATTTGACATGTTTAGGGAGTAGTCATTTTGAGGTGGTTAGATAAATCTGCATTTTCTCCTAAGTGTCAAATTGTTGTAACTTGCCCACTTTGCTTCTGATTATCTTGCACCCTTTTGAGTTTTATAAACCACATACTTTGGGAATGTGTTACATGCATATTAGAAAGCTTATGTTTTAGATCTCAGGTCATTATCAATCCATTTGATAAGTTTCCATATTCCCCAAAGTTGGTTGCTCAGAGCTGTTTGCATTTTTGTTCTGCTCAGAAATCTGAATAGCCCAGTTTGACAGGTTATAAATTTTGACCAGTTGATTCAATTGAGAAAATTCATTTTGTACTATGATCCAAGGGTCACATACTTCATATTTTCTAGTTTCCAGATCATGATTGATCCATTTGAGCAGTTTGCCAGTCTGATTCTGTTGACATTTTGTTAAGTTTCCAAAAGTTGTTGAATGCAGATTTCTGAATACATTACTTTGAAGGCCTACATCTTTGATCAGATGGATAGGTATGAAATCATGGTGTGTTCCCAGGTATTGTAAGCATGAAAATGAATCAATATTGCTAGTTTGCAGATCCCTATGAAATCAGATGACAGGTTTTTTAGAACCATTCTGTTAGTGAATAATTCTGATTTCCTGAGTATTTAAGTGCAGAATTACTAAGTTGCCCACTTTGAGGTCTTGAAAATATATACCCGGTTGAACATTTTGGATAATTGAGTTTTCCCTCATGTTGCAAACATAAGGGTGTACTCACCTGAAGAGTCTTAGATTCCTGCCAATCCAATTATCCACTTTGCCAGAGCCTTTCCATTTCCAATTTATTAAAATTTCACTGAATGTGCAGAATTCAAAATTAAGTAACCTACTTTGTACTTTCCTTGTTTGCACTCTGTTCAAGGTCAAGAGTAATTGAAGGTTGTTCTGCATTATAGAACTAGAAGTGTACTTATCAGATGAATTTTATCCCTTGGCCAATCCAGTTGATCACTTTTCCATGCTATTTCCAAATTTAGTTTGTGCATTTTCACTGTGCTAAAGTTCATAAAGGTCTTTTAAGTACTGACTTTGTAGATTGATTCCATTTAATCAGTTGATCATTGGAGAAATTAATTAAAGATTCATGTTCCTTGTATGAAAATGAACCTATGATCAGAGGGTCAGACTCTAAAGGTTCTTTTGTTAATGTTTGCAAATTCAAAATCAAAGGCAGATTATGCAATTGATAGTGCAAAACAGAATCAAGGGTACAGAATGGTCCTTTTCAGAGAGTGATAACTTCTGGTTTGAATGTTATTTTCAAGAACTAATCATGGCATCTTTATTATTGCATATAAATGTACTATCCTACCTGATGGTGAAGCTTCAGAGCATGATTTAGCAATTTTTCAATGATCAATCTGAAGGAGATTTATGATGTTTCAGCATATCAACATTTGTACAGTTTTCTGAAATACTAAGTTTGAACAGTTGCATCTTGCATCGAAGGATGAATTAGGAGAAGCCTTTTTGCATGAGTTTTCAATATGGATGAATGAGTTATTTCTCTAAATGACAAACTTTCAAGCAATGATCTGATGTCTTTTCAAGTTGCATTTCTGGCAAGGTTTGCAAATTGTTGATTGCAGAATATAGCGAAATGGCTCACTTTGTATTTCATTATCTTTTGATCCTAGTGTTTTCAAGCCAGTCCAATTGGTGATTATGTGAAAGATGCTAGAGATGAATGCACCTTCCGGTTCCCATGCTTGTAAAGAAGTATCCAGATAGTTTTCAAAGTCCTTCCAAAGGCCAGTTGGTATTATGGGGCAGTCTTGCAGATATGTGATCAGTTTGCAGAAATGTGAGAAGTTATTTTGAAAACTACCAGTTGGATGCTTTGTGAAAAGATTGCATAATGGTTTGGATTCAGAGTGTGAGTGTAAGTTTGAGGTACATGAGCAATGTAAATGAATTTCATAGATCATAAAGGATAACTTGTCAAGTTTTCAGCTTCATTGATTAGTGAAACCCCCAATATTTTTGTGCTTTGAAGTTATTGCTCTTGATATTTATTTTAGTCTTATTCCATGAAGGAGGAAATCAAACCAATACCAATGCCTATGCAGCATGAGGTGAATGGAAACAAATTAAAACAAAACCATTGCCAATGTCAAGTGTATTTCCACATATTTGAAGATCAGCACAATATATCAAAACATTGCAAAAACCACATTGTCCAGAAGGCTGCACATTGGAGAACATTGAAGAAGACCATGCATTGGAAGAGAGTGATGCATAGATTTGAGAAGAAGAAGCCATACATTGAATAAGGAAACAAAGTTTTTTAAAAAAAGGGGCACAGATTTGCAGAAACAAAAAACACAGTCAGATTGCGAGGGGCATAACTTTTTATTCAACTGTTGGATTGTGCTCAGTTTTAGATATGTTGTCGCAAATCTAATTATCCAGATTCTCAATGGAGAAATTTTTAAAATTGTTCCTGGTTTGCGAGATACAATCGCCTGTGTGCAGCACTGTCTAAACTTCCCATAAAAAAAACTCGGAGATATTATCCCACATTTGCTGGGTAGTGGCATTTTTTAACATTTATATACTCCAACACTTAGTATATGAAATAAGTAAAGAGGCCTACAGGCTCTTGGCGGGCTCTATAGTGCTGGAGGTTATAATGCTTGGCTGGACCCATTATTTTAAACCAAATTTCGAAAATACCTTAAAAACTACATGGAAGTTTATCCCACATGCACCCTGCAAGAGCATTTCGAAATGTTTATAAGAAAAAACTCAAACATATGAAATGTGAAGCTGTTGAGGAGGCTCTCCACATGCATGTCTAGGTGGAAGGTGCCTCAACTTCCGTGCCCAGAATTAAAAGGTAAGTAAATTTTGCAGAACAGTTGGTGCTGAGATGGCGGTGATGATGTGGCAAAGGTGACACATGGTGCTCAGTTGCGTGGTCGGTAGAAGGAGGAGAAAACTACCAAGACTTGGCAACTAGCCACTAGAAGCTAGTCGCGAGGTTGCCAGATGGAGGAGATAACCACCATGACCAGAGATAGCCACTAGTCGTGTGGTCGCGAGACATAAAATGTCAAGGTGAGAAGTTCTGGAGACTTGGAGACTGAGGCAGTCGCATGGTCACTAAATGAAAAAGTTAGTCGCCAGATTCTAGTGGCCAGATCGCTGAAGGTTTGTTGTTGAGTTGAAATGATTCAGAGACAATGAGACTAAGGGTAGTCGCATGGTCGCCAGTTGAAAATGTTAAGTGGAAATTCATTACGAGACTATGAGACTAATGCTAGTCGCGAAGTCTCCAAATCAGACCATAGTTAGGCGAATTTCTCAGAGACTTGGCGACAAAGAGGAAAAAATTACCCAGGGTTAAAGCATAGTTAAAGACCAGTTATGAGCAGTAAATCAAAGCATGCTACATGTCAAATTCTTGTGAGTTCTGGGCAGAAGTGTAGAAAATTGAGGATTTCAAAGACATAGAAATGTGCATAGGATAATTTTTAAAAGATTTCTATAGTTTTTTATTTGCTAGGATTTCAAATGTTTACTCCCAGAGGTTTTTGAAGACAGTTGAAGTTAGAGGTTTTTGCAAGAAAGATCATATTTGAGGATATGAAATGAAGATTAGATTCGCACAGAATGGAACAAATATATTTATTTTATTTCAAAACTTGACAAAGGAACTTACAGGGAAGATATTTATCAGAGGATAAATCAGATTTTCAAAGGCAAATAATATCATATTTCAGAGATTTGCAAAGGATGAATTTAGACATTGAAAAGACAAGTGGAGCCATGCATTAATGAACTCAATCTGATTTTGTAAAACTTTGAAAGAAAGTTAAGTCATATTTGAAGATCACCGACATATTCAATATCAGATTTTGGAGGCAGTTGAAAACAAGTTTTGAAGCCATCGTTTGAAATTCAGATTTTTACTTAGAAAAGAATGAATGAGACAAATCAGATTTTTCAAAGGAGAGACAGGTGTGAATTTCTCAGAAGTGTTAGGGTTTCTCCTTCCTATTTCTTTCTTTCTTGTCTCAGTTGTAGAGGTTCCTCTCCTCTACTCTTTTTTTGGGGTTTTTCCCTGCAGAAGTTCAGAACAGGTCCCAATGATGTTGAATATATTACTGTGATGTAAATTCCTCATTTTGTCTCTATCTTTTAAGCTTCTTGTCTGGATATGTTAAGACAGAATTTGTTAATGAAATATAGTGTATTTGCTCCTCTTTCATATTTTCTTGTCTCTTTATACTCTGTTTGTGCTCTAGTATGGTTTTTTTGTAAGGCATTCAAAACATACCTGCTATAAGATAGTGTGTCTAATTGCCTATGAGTTCCTTTCAAGGAGAGGACTAAGTTTCATAAGCAATTTCAGAGAGAAAAGCATTTTGTAAGGATTTGATGCAGTGGTATGGATATGAGAGGATAGTTTGTAGGGCACTCTATCTGAATTACATGTAGTTTGTAAGGCACTTTACAATATCTTCATTAGTTTATCTCTATTGTTTCATGTTTTCATTACTCTTTGCCCAAGGATAGGCAATGGTTAGGGTTTACTATTCAGTTTTTATTCAATCATCAAGCATTAAAAAAATATTCAGGTACATCTCTGTTACTAAGTGCATACCTTTTGAAAAGGGATCGTGTTAAAGTAATATAGTTCATATTGTTGATTCCTTAGAGAGTGAATCAAAAGGTTAGCCTTCCTTGATTTTAAACTCAGAAAAAGAAGAAGGATAAACATCCTTATGCCAATGTTATTTGTTATTACAGTCATAGTATTCCCTGTCAAGCTTTGTTTCAGATTGTTTTCAGTCATTTGAAGAGTGATATCTTATTGATATAATCAGAAATATAATAACATATCAGTGAAGACACTATCCACCATTTGAAGTTTACTTGAAACACAGTGAACTATCTAGGCAATACCTGCTTGAGTCCGTGGAACTCAAAAATGAAGGAGGTGATAATAAGTATCCCCAGTGTTATCAAATACCTTAGCAATTAGCCTTTCTCTTGTCAAAAGGGATTTTGCGTTCAAGTATAATTAATATACTGTCATTTGAAGGTTATGGTGCAAGAAAAAGTGCTAAGAGGTCTAAAATAGGGAGATCAACTAGAGGTCAAAAGATTAGAAGAAAATTCAATAAATGAATGCAATTTTTCCTTGCTGAGGGAGGGTCATGTTCTTATGATAATGAGACCAACGGCAATAGGAAGGTTCCCTTAAGGTACACATCTTCAAAAAGAATGGATACCCAAGGAACTACCTCTAGTTAACACTAATTTTTTTGTTAACGAAAGGATATATCGCATAGCTCCATCTTCATTACATGGTTTTGGATTATTTTTCATGGATGGCATAAAGTTCATTTATAATCAAGTTGTTGAATTGATGGAGTATGTAGGACCTTGTTACAATTACAATAGTTGGATGCAAATTGTGCAATATAAAAAAAGTATGTGTAGGTATGCATTGTCAGAAAATTATATACAATACAAAGAAAATGATCAAACTAAAAGGCTCGCTATGTATATTGATGGAAGGCCAAAAGCAACAGGGAATATTGCAGGTTTTATAAATAGTTCTCAACTTTTGTCAACTAATAAGCAGTCGAATTGTATATTTGAGGCACGTGAGGGAAATCATGTATTTGTATGTGCGATAAATTCAATAAGTGCAGGGGAAGAGCTTTTGATAGATTACAATTTGAATCATGTAGATACAAAAAAAATCCCTATCATGGGACTGGTAAGTATAACATTTAAACCAATTGCTTCCGATTAATATTGTTTTATCAATAAATTTTTTTGGTAAGTTTATTACTTTCATTTCACTATTGTTTGCTAATAATTACTAATCTTTGTCACAGGGTGACATGGATCCACCACAAGAAACAGGTGGGGACGTTCCTCACTTGGCTTCTTCATCACAGGTAAACCTTAATTAGTGTAATTCTACAAATTATATAGAAACAAATGTCATATTATTATGTTCTTTTCTTTATGGCTTTGGAGTTATTTTGATAGGATTTTACTGATATTGATGTCACAACTTGATACTTATTGATAGGGAAAAGTGCAAATGACAGAAGATCAATTGTGATTTGAAATTGAGGCTACATTTGTAGATGACATCACATGTAGCACTAACCCCATCTTCATGGCTATTGAGATTATAAAAAAATATAATAAATAAATGCTTAACCTTGTCATGAAACCAAACAAAACTGAGGGGACAGAGGCACTCAAAGAAGAATTGATACGTAGAGTCAATTGTATGAATGTAAGCAGTAATTAATCTTAAGAAATAATTAAAGTTAAATAGATGTTTATATTGTATACTATCTTATGGAACATGATCTAAAATATGATGTGTTCTTCTTACAGGATTTTTTGACACCTGCGAGACGTGCTCAATAGGGTGAGGGTTGTAGCGCACATCCTTCATGTGAATAATCCTTAAACCTTTAACAATTCATTTAACCTTTGCATGCATTATTTTCTTTGCTAACAATGTATTCTTCAGCTCATGATGAAGTGCGGATGCCTCCTTCGATCAACAATCTGATATTGTAGGTTGCATTGTCCGTAACAAGGAGCTTGATGACATCTTCCTCTGTACTAGTTACATCTGGTAAAATCTTGTTTTTCTATATTTTGTTATGTGCTAATCATGCATTGATTATTTTGTTTCTCTGCATTTTATACTTGTGGACCTATTTTGTGCACACTAATAGATACACCTACACTCATTGTTGTTGAGCAAGCAAAATATGTTTCCGTTAAAAGTACCAAAGCTTCCAGGCACTTTAAAATTGTTATTATTTATAATGTAATTGTATTTTACTTATACATAACTCATTTTGGACTGATAATCCCATGATGTTTTTGTAGGAAATGATGTTTTTTATGATACTCTTTTTGAAATGACATTGAAGCTATTTGGGCCCACCATATGTAAAAGGTAGGTAGCTTCATAATATTGGTAAAATATTTTTCTTATATTCTATTTATTGTACTATATTAAAGTTATGATATCTAAAAATTTTGTTTTTTCAAAAAAGGTGGAATGAACAGGATGCTGACTTAAAAAATCAGCTCATTAAATCTTTAGAGGAGCTCTTTGGAAATAAAACTTTTGACAGTGCCATGATTCTTAAAAAAGAATCCAAACATATAAAGACTATGAGGGACCAATATAGAAGGGCTCTAAAGGATAACCTAAAGTACGAGTGACCTCCTATGATTCCACAGATGGAGTGGAATGAAATAATGGAAGATGCAAAAGAGAAAAGGCTAAAGGGTAGAGGAATTCAACCAGAAGACGACAAAAGAAGGTATGTCGTGATAGTATTAAGTAGAATGTAATCATGCACTAATTACTGATCTTTGTAAATATAGTATCTAACATGTTTCAAACTTTTCATAGGCTGCAAGACACATCAAAAGCTACAGAAGCTAGATTATTAAAGGTTGGCCAACACAAACTTGGCTCTGGTGGCCATATGAAACTTCATTCTCGACTTGTAAGTAGCAAAATTGGAATTTCATATCCAATTTTTATATATAAGGTTGCTAAAAATTTTGTTTAATCAATTCATACATTCAAAATTGACGATATTAAGCCAAAAATACAAGGCACATAATTCAATGTAGAGCCCACGGATGAAGAGAAAAGAATAGCCTTGAAGGAAGGCTATAAAGTTGTGGTTGCACGCCTATGCCAAGAATTCAAAAGCCATAATGAAGAATCTGCTGCACCAGATGAGACACAGGTAAATTGGTCAAATAAAAAGTAAACCAAATTGAATATTTGAGAAATTTCATGTTTGGTGTTAATTTCGAACATAAATTGACTATTTCATGATAACAATGTGCATGACATTTCACTGCAGCCTTCAAATCCTATCACAAAACCTGGGCATGACGAAGGACATGATGTGCAACATAGTGGTGGAGGTATTAATTTTCTATTGGAAATAAATTACGTAATTATTAATAGAATTTAACATCTTTAATTGGAATTGGCCGTGTAACCTTTTTTTGAAGAGCATGTTGAGGATGTTGAGGTGGCGGTAGATCAAAATGTTATTGTAAATGATGTGGCATTGTCAGGTAAAGAAAAATGCATTTTATGTTCTACTGTTAATGAAATACTTGTAACAGTAAAAAATAGTATGTGAATTTAACCCATTTAGTTGTTATTGCAGCAAACCCCCCTTTAGTGCTACAACCTCGTGCTCCTCAAAACATGAGGAAGCATCATAATTTGAGATCACAGCCACAAGAGGAGGAGGAAGATATTGATGCTCCTCTCATCTATTTCATTAAGAAAACTAAGAAAAACACAAAAAAGAATTGATCTCTTAAAAAATCTCTTTGATAAAACTTGTTTGATTAACTTTGTTGGATAATGAAAGAACATTGTTTTAAGTAATTATCTATGAATGTTGCGTATTAATCTTGAATTTTATGTCATTTTAATTAATATTTTTATGTGCTAATGAATTCTTGATTAGTGTTGTGTATTACTGATTAATGTTATATCATATAAGTGAATGTTATTCGATTCTATTGATTGAATGCTATCGTTCATAAATGGATGAATGAATGAATGAAGTGTGTAATTAGATTTTAATGGGGAATTTAGATTGATGTTAGGGGGAGGGGGGGAGGCTAGATGAGCTTCCACCTTCACATGGTTGGCCTTGTTAAGTAGAGAATATTAAAGTATTCTCAAAACCAAATGAAGCTCAAACTAACATACCTTCATTATTTAATCAATTTCATTCGTTTTGGGTCTTTTCTCATAAGTGCATTTTGAATGTGTCATTGTCAGGCAACTTTGTATCGAGCTCTTCTCATTGGATGACATATTCAACCTCTATCACTCTCAAAATTGCCTATTGCTATGATTTGTTTTGATCTTCATATCCTTTCATGTATGTTTGTCTATGTTTAATATTGCAGTGCCTCATGTCTAGTGTTAGTATACAGATTTATCCATTTAATAAATGTTTACAGAATGACTCAAGAATGCCTGAATAACAAGAAGCATCTATAACTAACAACTGAGTCACTTGCAATGGTTATGTACAAGTTCTCTCTGAGTTTTGATACAAAGGCTCAGCTCCCTTCTTTCGAGCGTTCTCTCCAAGACAGGGAGCATCCAAATGCTTTCATCACTTTTACCTTTGTTGCAAGTAGGTTCAATCTTCATATATGTGTGTTGTAGCTGAGACATTTGATTTTGAACCTTTGGACTTTGAACTTTAAAGTCACAACCTCAAAACCTCAGGGTTCCACTTCAATCGAATTTGAATTGAATGTGTGCATCACCTTAGAACCATGGGCAATGTGTAGAGTCATAGACTGTTGCACAACTTGCACGCTAGTGTAGTCTTCTTGCCGATAATCATCATATAAGTAGTGTTTTTGAGTGTTACAAATTACATGCTTGGGTTGACTAGAGATAGAGAATTGTGGCTTCACAAGTTAAACTTACTAACATTGTTATGATACTTCAGATCACTCATAGTGCAATTGTGTTAAGCATAACAAGTATTTTTTTC
>MU226196.1:1436237-1446303 GCA_018584345.1 Thuja plicata
CTCGTTGTGTAGTGAATCCCAAAATTTTGAGTACCTTGATTGTAGTAGAGAATTGCTTGGCTACTTTCTAGTGCAACCCATGGGGCCCACACATGAATCGAGAGACCATGCCCACAACATCTGAAATTTCAATTCTTGTGATTCAAATAGATGAGATCCCCAACAAGTTGTTGCTGCAAAGTACCAACAATTAAGTGTGAAGAACACTAAGCCTCAAGTTTGACTCTAGAAAGAAAGGGACTTGGAGTAGGCCTGCAGTAACCAATGTGAAATCTTGAGAGAAATTCGAGATCACATGTGGATTATGTATTCTGATCGTGGAAGTAGGCAAAGATATCTCAATCCCAATAAAATAGTGCAACAAGCACAAGTCAATCATCAAAAAATTGTCACGGAGGGTAGCTTTCACTGCAACAATCATGGATGAGGAACTCCCTGTGATCAATAGGTCATCAACATAGAGAACCATAAGGAGTGAATTATCTTGACGCATAGCATACACCTGAAGATAAATATCTAGACTAATCACCGACTAGGATGTCGTTGGTGATTACTCTAGATATTGATAATTTTTTCCAACTGGCCCAAATGATTCTTGGTTGGTGGCAACTGCCAAAACATGAATTGCATCTTTGTGCAAAAAGTCCTCAACAAGTTGCAAAGTTGTCAAATTGGTAACTTTTGCAACTTTTTTACATTTTCTATCAAATGCTAGCTTCCTTGCCTAGATGTGATAAAAAATCATGTCAAAATATCGTTTGACATGGTTTTGTATCACATCTAGGCAAGGAAGCCAACATTTGATAGAAAATGTAAAAAAGTTGCAAAACTTATCAATTTGACAACTTTGCAATTATCATTGCAACTTCTTGAGAACTTTTTGGACAAAGATGCAATTTGTTTTTTTTTAAATTCAATATTGGTCAAAATTTTGACATCCCTTGGTCGAAACATTAACTTAGAATGGTTTACGTTTCAACCATTTTGTGTTGAAAGTTTGCGTCGTGGGTTTGGCATCCTGGTCGGATGGGTCAAACATTTTGACCAAATTTGGTCGAAACATTAACTTGGGATGGTGTATGTTTTGACCATTGTGTGTCAAAAATATGCGTCATGGGTTTGACCATTGTGTGTCAAAAATATGCGTCGTGGGTTAAACATTTTGATGAAAGTTGGTCGAAGTTTCGACAAATAATATGGACATTTCAACATGCCAATTTCGACCAAAGTTTGCATAGAAATTTTGACCTAAACTAGGATGTGTCAAACTTTCGACCAGAAAAATATTGACAAAGCAAATTGTGGGTCTTTCGACCAATCTGGGTAGATAATTCAACCAATTTTTGTCAAAAATAGGGGCCAATTCTACTAGTGCGTTAATGTTATTTGAAAATCAACACACAACTATCATTAAACATGATTAACCATCTCTAGAGCTCTACAAAGAGTAAATAATGATAAAGTTGAGGGAAAATATATAATTTGACTATGGCTATAAGATTGCTAGGAAAATTGAAAACAAAGCCATAAATTCAAACAATAAAGAAATAGATTGAGATTTTATTTTTGCGATTGTACCCTTGCCATAAAATTTAAAGAAAATATACCCTAGAATTCAATTGCTAGAAAAGTTAAAAAAAATAGACAAAAAATTGAAATACAAAGGACTTGAATACCTTGTAACACATCCAATCAACTTGATTGAGTGATTTCTATAATGAAGATGAGGTTGAAAACAAACTGGGTGTTTAAGCCAACCATCAATATCTGCCCTACTGGAGAAAACCGAAACATGTTACTAATGAACTAAAAGTCCATTATTTTTCACTTTCAGGCATTATTTCCATGATTTAGTAAAGGAAAACTAAAAAAATCCTATAGACATGGAAATCTATAGACTAACCTATAGGTGTTCATACAGAGTGGATCAATTGAGCTATCAACCCTAGGGTTCTTAGTTTTTGAAGTTGTAACCTTTGGTACATGTGACATTTATACTAAATTAAGAGAAAATCAATAATAATCACCTGAATTCAGAGCAGAAATTGTAAAACTCAATAATTTCATGCAAATAATACATCATTAAACCCAAAAATTCAAGGAAATTGATGAGAGACTAACTGTTCCAGCCTAGGGTTAAACACTCATTGTTCTCCTCCACTCTATAACCTTCCTGCCTGGAAAAAAGAGTAAGAAACATTCTTGCTTTTTTAAATGCATTAGACCCCGAATTCATGACTCTGAATCTGACATTATTAACTTTTGTTCTCTATCCAGTGGAAAATAGAAAGATTGAAGTGAATAAAAAATGGTGGAATAGTTAGTTCAGGGCCTCTGTGAATCAGTCAAGAAGAATAGGTCTATTGTGATCAGCTTCCTTCTCTACTACTGTTACTATTTTTTGGTTGAGACTTCTTACCATGGTGATAACTTGGTCAATTGAAGATGATTTCTATGTTGGGTCATCATCAATGAGGTGATGGAGTTGGAGGATGGAGTTAACAGTCATGGCTTCAACCTCAACTTGATATCTAGAATCCATGGCTTCAGGTTACTGAGATTTGAAGCCACATAATTGCAGAAAGAGAATTCAACATTAATAGATTCAACAAGGTAAGAAAGTTTCATGCCAACCTATTGAAGAACATCTGATCCGTCGAGATGACTAGGGTCGATTTTGATGAGTTAAAATTTTGGCAGGCCACCTGGGTGGAGGGGTAAGGCTTGTATAAGTGAAGGTCATCACAGTCCCCGCTTGAGATTGTAGTCTATGACATGAACCCACTTGTAATCTTTTGTTGTTCAGGGAGATTTCATGGAAGCTTCAAGACATTACAGAGAATTATGAATGAAAGTAGAGATCGTTGAGAAAGAAGGCATGTAGGAAACTTCCAAAATTGTCCTATGAAGCTTTTAAATTTTTTTATTGTTATAATGTTAGAAATATGGTATTTTTTCTAACCAAAATTAGTTTTTCTTCTTACTTAAACAATGAAAAATCTGAAAAATTATAATTTTTAATTATTGAAAATAAATATTAATATTCAACTATAATGTTTTTGTGCAATAAAATTTAATATTGTATTTTCATTGGTGGTTGACAAGTCAAATAAAAAAATGCACCTATACGAATGTATAATTTACCTACCTAGAGCAGGAACTAATAACACAACACTAAAAATAAACAAAAATAAAACCCTAATTAAATCTAATTAAGCATTAAACCTTATTTCAACCTCTAACTCTAACCCTAGCCCTATCACTAAACCAAATTTAAACGTAACACTAAACTAAATTTAACCCTAAACCTAAACCTAATTATATCTTAAACCAAATTAAACCATTAATCTAAACTAAATTAAATCCAAATCCTAAACAAAATTGAACCTTGACTATAACGTGCAACTAAATAGAATGATAACTAAAAACCTAGTTGTCTATTAAACCAAATCAAACCCTAATCCTAAACCAAATAATACCCTACAGCTATCACTAAACCAAATTGAACCCCAGGATTGTAAACCATCTTAAATGCTAATCGTAACAATAAAATAAAATGAATTGTAACCCTAAACTTAATTGAACATTAAAAAAAATCAAACCTTATCCCTAAAATTAAACCAAATTGAACTCTATAATAAAGAGAACCCCAACCATACAGAAGATTTAAAGAAAAATAATTATAAAATTTTTATAATTATAAAATTATAATGCTAAAACAAACTAGAGCTCAAACATTATGTTTACAAGATGACCACAAATTCAAATCAAAATTAGGAACTGAATTAGGTGCTCTTTACGCCATCTTTGGTGCCCAAAACAAAATAGATTTAATGTTTAAAACTAGTACAAAACTAGACGCCATTAATACTGACATTAGCATCCGAAACAAATTATATTTATGGGTTGAAGTCGGCAATAAAGTTGACATTAACCACTGTGTAATTAAATACGTCAAACCACCACGACATTAAACATTTTATTTTTTTTAAATCTCAAAAAATTGCATTATATTTCACGGGAAACATTCACTATAGCGCCCACTAATGAATTAAAAAAAATTTAAAAAATTTGCCTACATTAAAATTACTGCCATATGTCGCTCTAATTTTTTGTTTCAATTGTTTTTTCTTTGTTAGCTTGGTCTTGTTATCTTTTAGTTTTTATTTTGGATGCTCTCTTTTATTTTGTTGCTATATATAAAGTATAGGATAGACGGTGTTTACATTGTTTGGTTGCCAAGTTTAAATTTTTTGCGAGATAGAGAGTAGAGGATAGATTTATATAGAAATCAAACCCCTGATCTTGCTTTAAATGTGAAAACAAGGTATATTTTTGGATTTTGGTTCAATTTGAATCTATATAAATATATTTAGATAGAATTTTTACTAATAGATTTGTACAAAAGGGATGCCACCTAGTAGAGAATGGTCGGGATTCGGTTGATTTGGGTTATTTGGTGGTCTTATTTTTTTGTTATTCATTCCATCACAAGGTTTGAACTCTCAGAAGATATCTCATAGGCATTTAAATATAGAAAGAGATTAAATCAAGGTAAATCTTTCTCATTAATCACCCATTTATTTTAAATCTCCCATTAATTAGGGTTTGAACTCTCAAGAGAAATTTTAAAATGTCAAGCAATAGAGGGAAGGGAGAAGACTCTGGACACAATGAGGTAATACATTTTCAATTTATATATTTTTAAATGTTTCCATTGTTTCTTTGATATATATGTAGGGACATGAGGAAGACAAATAAAAAGAGGCATTGGCTTCCATATTGGGAGAAGAGGTAGTGAATAAACTGGATGATGTAAATTTGACAATGCTTTCCAGATACATAGAAAAATGATCTAGTAAAGACCCTAAAACATTGCAACCAAATCAAGTGTGTGAAAGGGAATAAATTGATTCCCAAACCACTCCTGGATTGAGCATAAGATCCAAGAGGAATTCAATAATAGTAAACACTAAGAATGTGCAACAGGGAACTTGAAGACTTCCAATGTCCCAAGCACTCCTCGAACATAGACTTCTTTTAGCACGCCATGCATTTTATCTTGCATTAGTAGCTACAATACCAAGAAAGAAAATGATGTGGTTTTAGGGGAAGTTTGAATGACAAATGCTAGAAAAATGTTTGTGAATAGGTTGAAGGAAGCATGCCTTCAATGGTTCAAAGACCATCTACATTTGTCATTTTCAAAGATACCCACACACCTTAAAAATTAGTTATCCAAGACATGGAGACTGAATTTGGCATAGGTTGGTCTGTAAAGAAGATAAAGCTATTTATGTCTCAAAATTGTAAGCGATTTCAGTGCAAACAAACAAAGATGATAAAAAAAACTCCCTCCCGAGCTAAGGGTCAAAATAGGCCAATTCATCTAAGTTTGAAAGTATGGAAAGAGCTTGTAAAATAATATGAGAAGTCTGAGGCACTAAGGAAGTCAGGTGAGGATATTATGCAGGTATTTGAATTTTCTCATAAGATTATACCAAATTTATTAAATGAGTCTTCAATTTTATTTGTGCATAGTCAAATTGAATCAGTATATGTTTGAGGACAAGGCCTCCAAGGCTAGGCTTCCCAAACTTCTTCCTACAAATTATAGTGGCCAGAAAGGTTTACAGGACTTGATCTGTACATTTGTAAGTATATTTAATATGTTAAATGATAATTTTTTAATTTTCTAGGAAAAAGTAAATGATTTCATATTAATTAGTTTAACTAGTCAATGTGTCATGTTTTGACAGGAGGATAAATGTGGTTGACATCCGATGCAATTTGAAAAGGAAATGTTACAAAGAAAAAAGTGGGCTGATTTTTGTAATCTGGATGGACAAGGAGGTATCAATAGTTGACTTTCAATAATTTAGTTGGATATTGTCATGTTAATATGTCAATTTGCACTTCTTCTGTTGATTTATTTATTGATGCATAGGATGAGTTCTAAAGTGCTTCTCTATTGGCTCTAGATCCCAATCAATTATCATACCTTGCATCCTTGTAGTATTCCATTTGATGTTTCAAGTGCTCAATTTCATTCTTATGCGCTTCCATTTATGATGTAGAGGACTTATTCAAAAGAAAAGGACACAATAAAAAACTTAAAAAAGTCTCAAAGGTGACTCCTCAAATGGGCTTCTCTGACTGTTCTCATTAAACATCCTAACAAAGGCTCCTAAAGCCAATCTTGTGCCTAACATGAAATGATTCTCCTCAAAATATTACTTTTGTCTTAAGGAATTCCTTATAGCACCATCAACCCAATCAAAGACCTTTCAAGGTCACTTGACAACTTTTACTCACACTTCATACATGGCAATTAGGCCTACTAGCCCTATCTGACTAGTTTTTAGGATTTAATTATTCAACCCCTAACCTTATGCACAAAAAAGGAAACTTTGGAATGCCCTTTTCAGAGTTACATGACATATCCAAAAACTCTCGTATATTGTTTTGGGACAAAGAAGGAAACATAGGTCTGCAACCAGTTTTGGAGCACAATTAGTCATATTTTCCAAAGCAAGTACTTCATAAACCTTGACAATTCCTTGAAAAATACCACAAAGAGATGTAATTGAACAAAATAAAAAATATTCCGTAGGTTTTAGGTGCATAAACTCCTCAAATTTTTCCCAGACTCCAAATTTGCATTCAATCACACAAACAAGCATGTCACATAACAAACAACATGCCTAGGGCTTCCATTCTCTCTCTCCTACTCCACCTATTTATCTAAAACTAGATGCATCTTCAAAGCGGCCCCAATCCCTACCATTACAATAGGATTAATATTTCTCCTATAGTGGAATGGGGTATTACAATCATTTTAACATTCAAACCCTAGTTGGTGAGGGTTTCAAACCCACCTTGAGAAAAAGGGAAATAACTCCTTCAAACTTTAATGAAAATGTTCAAGCTAATTGTATATGAAACAAGATTATCCCCTCTTTTGATAAATATGATTTTTAGAGTGTGAAAGTATAGTACGTGTCAGTACAATTCTTTGAAACACGGGAAAAACAATTATAAAGTAGGGAAACAGAGAAAAAATTGTATTCAACTTCTTTAAATCTTAACAACTATCTATGTGTCAACCACAAGAGGCCTTATAAAAATTAATTGTCCCATACCAAACTATCCCCAACTAATTTTTGAATGGGTGACTATTGGGATTTGAAAATTACACTTTTGCACTAGAAAGTCGCAAACGTTGCAAAAGTTGTCAATGCAACTTTTGCAACTTTTTACAACTTTTTGCCCTACTTAACAAACTAACTCATAACTTGATGCCTATCCCTAATATATGCCAAAATGGAAATTACGAGTCCAATTACATCATTTCCACTCATTTTGAACACACTTTGAGTGGTTTGACTATGTTTAACCCAATCAAGACCTACATGTCTACATGAGTTAAATGACATCAATTGCCTTACAAAATATTTGAACTGGTTGTAAATGGTCTTTAGGACCTTATGAGCATGGGGTCTTCATTGAAGGGTAAATACAATGCCATGTGGGTTCATATTGGGGGGTTTAAATGCGAAAAATGGTGGCAATATATTACATAAATAGGGGGGAGGGGTTTTATAAAGGAAAAAGGGTATGGGGGGTATTTCTTGGGTATTGGAGGGGGTGAAAAAAAGGAGTTTGGGGTAACATGTTTAAAAATAGGGGGATTCTTTAGTATTCCATGAATTCACATGTTATGATTCAAGTTCACTAAGTGAATCCCCAGTGCTTATGAGACCTTGATAAAACACTAAGTATTCTTGGAAATGAGAAGCATCCTTCTCCCCGTGCAACCTATTAAGTAGGGCCACTATATTTTTATTGAACCCATGGGACTAATTGAAGGGTACCATTTAGTGTTCCTAGAAGTTAATGTTTATTTGATTTATTTGAACAACTAAGCTCCATTATATATTGGTCTTATGCCTTTTTGGTTGGGGGTTGCAGCGATGTAGTAGTGGTAGTGGAATTTATATTTCTCAAAAAAATTATATCATAGAAATTGTTTGTGATTGAGGATTTAAAATGAGCAAGTGATAGAACAAGAAGAGGACAACACTAGATTTTTAGTTTCCAAAATGTTATAAAATGTGTCAATGAGTAGTGTGTTGGGGATTATTCTGGCAGGACAAGAAAACACCAACTGACATGGCTTGGACAACCTTTTGTACATATGATAGATTCATTCTAATGGCTAGCAACAGACCTTCAAATATGGATAATTCTCAGATTTTATGTAGATGGGGATTTTATTTCATCAGTTGAACAAGTAATCCCATTTTCTTTAACAAACACTGAGAACACATAAATTAAATATATCCTTCTAAGAATCATAGAGTGTTATATGGATACTTTTAAATGCATCCTCCACATTTTACTAAGGGTCATGGAGATACAAGAACACAGATAAATTAAACAGAAAAGAAAAGAACAAGGAATATTAGATTTGATTATTTGATTTTAAATCTAAAAACCCTCCAGGGCTCTCAATAGTCTAGTACCAAATCTTGGGCTACAAAGTGAAAGTAAAGCCATGGAAGAGATCCTATGAACATATGAAACTTAACCAGTGGGTTTTGAATATATTAATGCTTAACATTAACAAGCCCACTCATTTTATCATAAATTTCTACTTCAACAATCCATTTCATACACTAAAAATCATTGTTATCTGCATAAATAAATTTAACTCTCTCCTTGATAGAGATCCATGAACCAATAACACACCCACAAGAAAATTGTAGAGACAAAGTCAACCATCTTTAATGTATTGAATTCATATGATTTAAAGTATACAAATTTGGAGACAACTTTATGAAATTAGCATTTATAATTTCACAAACCGGTAACACTTCTCATGAGATAACACTATCTCAGAATTACATTCACCTTTAGCAACCTAAAATAAAACACTATCCTAGTTACATGATAAAGATAATTTTGAGAACCAAAACCCCCTTTTTTATGGCCTTGGAATTCCTTTTATATTTAAGGAATGCAACAAGCTTCATTCCACTAACAATGATTTTATTCTACCATCATTAATCTATTACCAATGATAATTTCCTAATAGAGTTTGTTACCACCCATCTTGTCTAGAAGTAAAATTTCTTGTCCAGTATACAAGGAAGCTATAGTGACATGGACACTATTTTCAGTGAACCAACCAGGCATGTGATCCATGCCAATATTGGCCATGGGTAGTTATTGAAGCTAAAAAATGCCAGAATGCAAGATTCACACTAGCTTTCCCATTAGGAGACAAGTTTAAAACTTCTTCCCATGGAGATATAGGAAACTCCTATACCTCATCTTCTACCCTAGAAGCCTCTCCTGTAGCCTCTTCCCTACCAGTATCACCATGATTCAATATAATCAGAGCAATGACCTCAGAGATTGGAATAATTTGCAAACTATAGAAAAAATCTGTAGCTGCATTGAAACTTTCTAATATCCCTATAAGTACAATATTAGCATCATGTTGCTTCATTTTCTGATATTTGTATGTTTCCTGTAGTTGAATTATATTAAACCATTCCTTTATATACCATAAAACACTTATCTTCTCTACAAACTCCATCCTCAACCTCCTTAATCATTATGCAGAACCTAGGTCTAGTTGCTATTAAGAGTCAGCCTGACTCTGCTTAAAGGTCTCTTAATGGACCTTATAGGGTATTATCAAACCCTAGCTTGAGGAAGTCACTAAGGGCCCATTTGGTTGGGGAATAGGAAAATGAAACAAATCATGGTTATCTATAGCCTGGTTATGCAAACCCTGGTTTTCATTTTTTGGGACTGTTTGGTTGCCCTGGAATATGGATTTGTAAATCCACATTCTCTGTTTGGTTGTCAAACTGAAAATAGGAATTGGAATTTGTGAAATTCTCATTCTATGTTTGGTTGGACATTTTTGAACTGGGATTGGAATGTAGATCTCCATATTCTCTGTTTGGTTCTGCACTTCGAATCAGAATAGGAGTTTGGGTCTCCATATTCTTCGTTTGGTTGTTCATTTTGAATTGGAGTTGGAATATGACAC
>MU226196.1:1457547-1484318 GCA_018584345.1 Thuja plicata
CATTGTGATTCTCAAGAGGATCCTTGTTTGGAACTGGCTATCATTCCTACTATATTGGATATAGTCCCTCTTGCGAGTTTCCCACCTACCCTAAATAACATAAACCAAGATGGGGAGGGTTGACAACTTGCTTGATTGGCTCATCCTTTATGGTAGCTTTTTTTGTACTTATATGTTGTATTGTGCTTCCCCTGTAATGTGTGTTTCTAAATGTTTGTTAGATTCTTTTATACGACCCTTGTTACTTTGTTGGTGCAAGGTGATAAAGGAATCAAAACTGTTGTTCAATTCCTCTATATGTATCTACATTCTTCTATATGTTGTTTCATGTCATGTTGTACTTGTGCTATTGTTTGTAACTATTTTCCTTGTACAATCTACTTGGATCTACAACATGGTAGCACTAATTCTTTTTGGTCTCCATGATGTGGTCCGAAAAGATTCCTCTTCGTAATTCTTAAGTTTCTTCCTCCTTTGTGATTGTAGTTCTACTTTCTTTGGGGAATGATGTCAATGCATTTGAAATAATATTATATTTCTATGTACATGTTATCTTATGATCATACTGCCCCACATTAGGTAGATCCCTCTTGTGTTCTTATGTATGTTTATGTTTTATTTCTCTTGATTTGTCTTCCTTTGGGGGCATCTCACAGTGGAAACGTAATCCGTAGAGTTGTTGATGTTTCCGTTAAAACCATTGCTCCTATTAAAGTGTTAGCAATGAATTTAATGTGGGGGCATGCACTCTACTCACTTTTTGCACACATGCATGTTCAAAATAGTTTTCAAGATTTAAAACTTTTCCCTTTATGGATTAAAAGAAACTAATCCTTAAAGCATAGTCATTTTTACTTTTTTTAGGATCTCTCAATCCCTCCAGTTTAAATTTACATGGATCTCTTGATCCCACTAGTTTTCAATTTACAATGTTTTGATCCCTTTAAGAATGGATCTCCCTAATGGGTTGACTAGTGACTAGCCACATTCACTAGGCAATTCAACTCCATCTTTCCAGTTACGCTTTTTGTGTGGTTCACAATGTGACATAAGTTCTCATTGGGTGAGATAATCACACCCTTTCTCTCTCTCCTTAACTAAGTGATGTCTCTCTTATCATGATCTTAGGGTGGATAAAGACTTAAGTCCCTTGGGTGCTTGATGGTTTCTGTATCCCTTTTTCTTCCAATAAGATTTTCTTTTCTGTATGTTCTCCTTTACCAAGAGTTTGTGTTGAGCTCATACTCTTGCTAAAGTGGGGGCTAAATGTGTAGTCAAAAAATGGAAGCACTTCCATTTTAGAATTGTTTATCCTTTCGAGTGAGTGGTTTGGGGTCATGAAAAGTGTCTTGAATGGGTTCCTAATTTTGACATGGCTTTCCCCCCTGTTCTTTCCTTCTTTCCACTCCTGTTTAGCCTGATTTCTGCATTCTGAACTGTAGACTGGTGATTCTAGGCTTCAGGGTTAGGGTTAACCTTATAGGTTTATGTTGACCTCGACCCTAACTTAGGTCAAGGTTGACCTTGAACCTGACCTAGGTCAATATTGACCTCAACCTTGACCTAGGGTTCAGATCCTGGGGTCTCACAGTTTTGGATGTCGGTCTTTACAAAAAGTATTTTCCCGCTTCCGAGTCGGCTATTTTGGGTTCCAAAGTGTCGATTCCTAAATTATATTTAATATAGGTCCTCTCCTAGGGGTAAAGGCTTTGATGGAAATTTAATTCTCCTATGTCAGCCTCCTTAGAAGATTGTGTCCTAGTTTCATATAAAAGGGAGCCTTTCTCCTCTCATTTTCTCTAACCATCATCAAGCGAACTAAGTCTTCTAATCGTGATCAAGAATTCTCAAACTATCTTCAAGTGTGATTCAAGAAAGATAAGGAGAAAGATTTCAAGAAAGCATTCATCCATTCAAGCATCCATTTTCATGAAGGAGATCCATTGGAGGCCATTGAAGGATTCAAGC
This sequence comes from Thuja plicata, assembly GCA_018584345.1. Lineage (NCBI taxonomy): Eukaryota > Viridiplantae > Streptophyta > Pinopsida > Cupressales > Cupressaceae > Thuja > Thuja plicata. Next base: position 1,459,516 of record MU226196.1, read on the forward strand.
TACATAGTGCCCTTTTGGTGATCTCTCCATCCACCTTCTTCCAAGCCTATTCCAAATTCAAGAACCCATTCAAGACTTGGTGTTGGAGATCTACAAGAAAGAGATTGAAGACATCCTACCTTTCTACATTCCACATTTTGAAGCATACTTGTAGATCAAAGGATTTGAATCCACCACAAGGACTTTTACAAGCAAGGTGAATTTAAGCATTTACTTTGTCTATTTCTACAATTTCAATTACATATATTTGAGGTTAATTCCAAAACCGGGGTTTGACCAAGGAAAACCCCTCCCCCACAATAAACAATCCTCTTTTTATTGTAGGTACAGGTTCAGAACAATAGATTTGAGACCAGATCTAGATACCCTTTTTGGTTTTCTTTCAGACAGTGAAAACAGATTCTCTGTCAGACCTGTGTAGGTCAGGATCGACATTATTGGATCAGGGTTGACATTTATGGGTCAAGGTCAACCTTTTTCATAAGATGACATCAGAATGGAAAAATATTTCTAGTTTTTGTCCGTCTCTGCATTCTGGTTCGGGATGAACTATCAGTTTTTCTAGAATTAGTCTACAGACCTCAGAAGATAGCATTCTTTGATATACAATTTTGTAAGGTTTGTTCTTCTACCTATCATTTTCAATTACTATAATCAAACATATTCATTTAATCAATTAACAAAATTTAAGATATCCTTCTTGTTATTCTCCTTTCCAAATAGTTGATTCATTTGTGCATTAACCCTTATTTTGGGTTGATCAACTTGGATCTTCCATTTGTGCATTTGAGGATAGAAAAGGAGCATCTTATCTTGTCCCTAATCACAATTGCAATACACAATCAATCAAATTCAATTAAGTGTAAAGTAGGGTTAAGGAATTCAACACACTTTAATAAAATCAAACAATAATTAACAATTAATCCGCCTTATCCTTTTCCAACACCTTACATTTTAATAAATTCCCCCCTATATTTTATATCTTACAGTTTCAATTAGTTTTACTATTTTAAAACATGCAAACTACAGATCAAGGTCAAGTTGTAAACCTTGGATCTGAGAGTTAAAATTGTAATACGTGAATTCCAAGATAGGTCAAATATTTGTATAAATAGATGCTCAATCCATTGAGAAAAGTTGTTGATCAATGAAGATAGTAGTCACAGAGAGCAACAAAAGACCAGATGGAGAATTCATGCAGAACACAAACAAATTCATATAAGTTTTCAAGAACAGAAAAAAGGCTACCGACAAACAGAGAAAAGGTATTCATCAATCACTTAAGGTGATATTATTATTGTAAAAGCTTTAATGGATCTGTAAATCAGCAATAGTAGATTGGATATAGTCAGGTCAAGCTTTGTACTCATTCTAACAAGTGTAGCACACTAGTGAAATCCTTTCAAGAAAGGTGGGCTTAACCGTCCTATTATAAATCTCATAAATAAGTGCATACTTAAATCAGTGTTGCTAAAGCTCTTAACAGAGTAGATCTTAACAGGTCTCCACATTAATACTCTTAATAGGGTAGATCATCAGAAGTGATCAAATTGTAAGCCTTAACTGGCTCCCTTCCATTCTGTAGATAGTGAAGTTTTGTGGGTACCATCCCCCCACCGCAGTTTTTACTTCCTAACAGGAGTTTTCTGCGATATCATATCTTAAGTTATGTGTTTGTCAATTTCATGAATGTTTCTATGAATGATTGTAAAATATTAAAGATTATGAACAAACAAAATATACATAAGAAAGAATAACAATAATAGTTGGTAAATCATAATTGAAAGATTAATAATGATGAATTGTGTAAGGCATTAAAAGTTTTAGAGGTACTGATTCACCCCTCCCATCTCAGTACTACTTCTCATTAATTCCAACAATTGGTATTAGAGCTGTGGTCTCTTCTTGAAAAGCTTAAAGGCTTAAGAGAAAAGATTTTACAATGGAGAAGTACAAACTTGATAACAATATTGATAATAAAAATATGGAGATACAGATGTTCTATGAATAGTATAAAGAAGCAAGAATCAAGATGAGAGAGTTGCTAGATGAAAGAAAAGGTATGGCTACCTGAAAAAATGAAAAAGACTATCAAGAAGAAGAGATTCCAGATTTCTTTGAATCTTCAGGATCAAATGCAAGTAATGCATTAAATATATCTGAAGAGAATGAAACAAATATAAAGGAGATCAATCAACATCTAACAGAGAAAATAAAAATGTTGCAAATTGGCCAAGAGACCCAAATGGTAAGAATGATTGATGTGATGAGTTCTTCCTAACAAGATGAAACAGAAAGAACACTTGCTATTGATGATAGAAGGAAGATTTCAGAGAAACTACAAGAAAAGAAAATGGAAATTCAAAGACATGCTAAGCATCACCATGATCTCACAAATCAAATTATCCTCACGAGTCAAGAAGAAAATAGAATAAATGTGGAACTCATTGAAAGAATACAGATTATTAGTGAACTAAGAGAAGAAAATGAAAAGCTAAAGCATGAGGTTAGAATTCAGCAACAACATAATGAGATTATCAGAAAAGTTGAAGAAAGCAATAAAAGAATGGATGACTTTCTTGAAGGACAACAAAGAATCAACAACAAAAATGGTATAGGCTTTACCAAAAATGGAGAACCATCAAATCTAAATAATGTCTATGAAAATCCAAGACCAAGAAATCTATCATGCAAGAATTGTGGAAAGAAAGGGCACACATCAAAAGTGTGCAGAGGTAAAATGAAAGGTACTCCCAAATCTACACCTACATCTTCATTCATAGGATTATGTTATAAATGTAACAAGAAAGGACATAAGGCTTATGAATGCAAGAGAAAGATAGAAAATCCAAAAAAGGAAACCTACATGGACAAATATTGTCCTACATGCAAGATGAATGGGCACACATATGAAGAATGCTGGAAAAAGAAAAGGCAAGCATGGAAGCCAAAAGGTAAAGAATTTCCTTATCAACCAAAGAGAATCGGTAATTAGTATGTATGGGATTACAACTCTTGGACAAACTGTACAACATGTGGTAGATATGGTCACATTGCTACAAACTGCATGAGAGCATGGACCAAAAGGTCTAGACACTAGTCAAACCTCGAAATGGCATGCTTACACTGTCATAAAGTTGGTCATCTCAAGAAAGATTGCAAAGACCGATTGATAGAAACAAGCACATATCCCAATGGAAACACCATTGAAGATATCCGGAGGGCAAGAGACAAAATGTGGATAAAAGCTTCAAACAATGACGACGCTGGGCCAAGCAATGCAAATGGTGACACCCCATCCAATGGATCTGGTAACACCACCAACTCCACTTGAGCTAAACAAGTAAGTATGGAACTACATTGTACCAAGTTATATTTTGCATCAGTTCCATTATACAAATTGATAGATAAGTCAAAATCTGCATAATCCAAAGATGCATACTACTTTACTTGTTACTAATCTAAGAATGCAACACCATCGGTAAACACTTACCAAAAATCATCGGTGAACACAATAATGAGTTGTTTACATTTATCGGAAATTGTCATTCAACTAGTAACCCAATGACCATCGATAAGAATGAAAAGTTCAGAAATGGTCCTGATACAATACCAATATCTGTCAGTAAAATCAAAGTGGTCAACAACTGCCTAAAGCATCATGTCTTCACCAAAGATGATCTGAAACACTCTCCTGATGAAACCCATCTTCACATCCTGATGAGTTGTTGAGCATTTATTACAAAGACTTAGGTCAAAAATTCTATAAATAGTCAACCAAACATCTTCATTTTTCACCCGCGATTTGAAGAGAAAGCAGAGCGAAAACCAAGCGATTGAAGAGCAGAAAGAAGAAGTGTCTCCAGATCAATTTAGCACACAAAGAATAGATTCTTCATCACTATTGTGAATTGAAGTAAGTACCAAAGGCACCAAAGGATCTCTATCATTATTTTTTCAAGAAAGCCCTAATTTTGAGAAAACCCTAAATACTTGAAAAACAATGGTAACCACATCAAGAACTGCTAAGTTTAAGAATGAAAAGAAGAATGTAGTAAAAATGATCAAGAATAGCACATGTGTAGAACCTAAGTACAAGATCTGTCCAGAAATTTCATCGAAACCCAATGAAGCCGGTGCATTTTCAAAAATTTTGTCTAGGTTTTTTCTCATAGAAGACATTAGGTCTTATATTCACTGCAAGATCGCAGAAATAGGTGATCTTGAAATGGATGAATATTTCAAGAAGTTATGTGATGCTGAAGGAAAAATGATAGAAGAACACAAACACTTGGAGGTTAAAGGGTTAACCAATGCCCTACATTTCTTGAGGGAATTCAAAACAGAATGGATTAGGTTAGTCTTGAGAAAGATGCATGACAACAAACTATGGCTAGACCAACCCAAAAAAATAACCAAGGATGTTCTTCACGATGTCACTGGTTATCCAATAACCGACAAGCCTAGGGAACATAAGCATCCATCCATGAAAGAATTTACAAAACTCACCAATGCAGAAGGAGACAACAAAGGTCTCAAAGTAAACACAATCACTAGCAAAGAGCTAAAATTTGGTGCATGTGTTATTGGGTACAAAATATTTCTTGCCAGCAGAATGAATAGCATTTCTACAATAACAGTAAGCATAGCTTACAAGATTGTAAAAAAAGGAATTCAGATGGATCTGTGTGAGATCCTACTAAAACAAATTGATGAGAATATGATCAAAATTAGGTTTGCAAAGAGAAACACATGTAAGTTTGGATCACTTATCATGTGTACATTTTTCTACTTTCAATAATACTTTCCTTCAGTAGGAAAATTTGTATGGGACACTACCAAACCAGTAACCCAATAGGTTAGTGAAATGATTAAGTCATTAGGAGACAATTTTGAGTCTGTTATGTCTACATGCTTCCTTGAGTTCAAAGAAAAGATGATGGAAATAACTAGCATTCCTGAACAACTAGTTGAAAAACACAAAGATGAGATATGTTTCATGGCAGATGCAAACTACACACACATCAAACCGGTTGTACCAAGAACAGCTTGGTTAGCACCATTAGACTATGAGATCAATATTGATCAAGCTACAAGTGCAATTGAGGCACTAGTCAATGAGCCTGTTGATAAGAAACAACCAAGGTTTGGAACATATGAGGAGGCCAGATCAAAGATAAAACATGGCCTAGAAGTCAAAAAGACTATAAACAAGAAGGATAAAATGATTAAGAATCTCAAGAAGATTCTATCAGTCTCAGAACAAGGGCAGGATCAATAGGAGGAAACCAATGAACAGGGCACCATCGGTGAGGAACTAGAAGAAAAGAAATTAGATATAGAGGCTACTGAATTTGATACACCTCCATCTCCACCTCTTGTAAACAAGAAAAGAACAATAAGTCAAACTATAGCTACCGTTACCACACCACTTAATAAAGGTCAAGTAAGGACCTATATGAAGAAGCAGCTAGCATAAAGAACACGACAACAACCTGTCAAAACCACACCACCAAAGAAGAGAAAAAGGTTTGTTAGGACAAAGGCTAACTTGGACGACACCAAAGATGATGAACCAGATGTAGTAAAGAATAACATTAGAAACCAAACTGTAGATGAATCTGCCAAATCAATTTCTACTCATGGTATAATGACAGATAAAAAGATCAGACAATGGGATACACTGAATCCAGAGGATCAGAATAAAATACAAGAGGCAGTCATAAAATCAATGATCAAGAACAAGTATGCCCCTGCTGAATTTGTAAATCAAATATCTAAAGAGATAGGTAAAAGGGTATACCAACAGTGGTCATATGCCTTGCAAACAGAGAGAGAAGCAAGAGAAAGAGTTCTTGTAAGACTGATGCCTCCTGAATCCAAATTTGAAGAGATAAATGAAGTACTAAAGAAACACTCAAGTAAATTTGTAGCCAAAATAAGAGCTTACAAAGTACTAGAGAACAAGTTTATATAACTGGATTCAATGATAGAAACCAAATGGATACATCTCCTAGATCTACCGATAGAGTCAACAAGTGTTGAGAAGTAATTACTTCTCAGAAACACACCTCACAGAGAGGAGGATACTAAAAATTCAATTCCTCAACATATTTCTCTAGACAATCAAGAAACTGATGATGAGCCTATTAACTTAGATACAGGCATGGATGATAATATCCAAGATATCACTCACTATAATTTTGACAATGATCCAAAGAAGAAAGATGATATGATATTCATCACACTTAAGGATCAACAAAACCATCAAGTACTATAGACATTAGATGGTAAGCTAGTTGACATTGCTGATGAACAAATGCAGGACACATCAATCATGCACTCAAAAGTGCAAGACCCTACACAAGATATACAAAAAGATGAGGATGTCACTGCTGAGAAGGCACTAACCAATGAGAAAGACACCAATATTGACAAATCCCAAGCCACAACTCAAAGTAACATGCCTATCCTAATGAAGGCAATAAATATACTAGAGGGCAATAATGGATTAGCTGAAAAGGAAACAAGGACACCCAAAGACAAGGGTGATGAAGAAGCCAAAGGGCTAATAGATACAACTATAGAGCAAGCTAAAACTGATGATTAGAAGGATACATCTACTGATCAGAATAAAGAAGATACTCAAAAGGAAACAGGGGACAAACCTTCAAAGAAAGTTGAAGAAGGAAAGAAGGATGAGATAGAAAAGAAATCAGGAGCACATTTTGCAGAAACACCCAAGGTTAATGAAGAGACTTCTTCACATAACCGACAAATGCCCACAAAGAAGAAGACACAAGATGCATCATCAACAAAACCTTCACCAAGAAATTCAGAACGATCAAATGAACTAGCTATGGTAGTTCATACATCTGCATCCCCTCAAATCTCAAAGAAAAACAAAGGAAAGAATAAGAATCCAGTAACTCTGGATGAAATTATTGAGATTCTAGTCTGTGATCCAAGAACATTGGATCTGATAGCATTGAAAAAATATGCAAATCTCTGTGAAAGAAAAGCTATACAAGACAAGTTGAAGAGAGTGGAAAAAGAGGCCAAGGTACTAGAAGTTGCAAGAAATATACTTCAAAAAATTATACCAAACATAGATATTGATCAAAAATCTCCAATGCTTGATCAACTGGTTATACTCACAAATGCAATAACATCTTAGAATATCGATACTGAGAAGGCTATGGAAGAGAGACTTGAACAAAAGTATGAATTCAAGCTCACAAAGAAAATAAGCCAAGAAGTGGCACTGAAAAAGGTCAAGCTATCTGAACAGTAAGTACAATTGATCCAATTATGTCAGAAGTTGTTACCTTAATAAATAAACTGTGCACCTTAGATCTACTCACTTAGGAGTATATCAACAAGATAGCAAAAATAGATGTTGATCTTAAGTCCAGTGCACAGAATCTATCCAACACAGAAGAAGCACTTAAATTGCACAATGAAAAAATCATACAGGCTAAGAAACAAAGACATGACATTTAGTTTGCAGAGATGAAATACAAAGATGAGGTCAATGAGCTCCAAGTTAAGCTCTTACTGACACTTACACTACTACAACAAAATATGACACATGCAAATACTCTAATTGCCACTCCTGAAATGTTTGTCATAGATAACATTTATGATATGCACGCAAGACTAGAGCTGCAACACATGGCACTAGAATAGTTGAAAGAACAATGGGACAAACTGCTGGAAGATATCAAAATTACCCATTCTAACATTTTTGACACATTGTAAGTTACACATTTTTGTCACAATTTTGGCATATTGTAAGTTGTACATTTTTGTCATCAGTATCAAAGAAAGGGGGAATTTGATATGTACATCACCTGAGTTAAAGGAGGAAATCATATGTATAGTGGAAGAAAGGGGAAATAATATACACACAGAGAATAAATAGTATACATGTACATATACATACACTATACCGATGCACACAGAAATGGGGAGTCATATTATGACAAGGATATAAATATGGTGTATACATACCAAAATAGTTTAGTATTATGTACATATTAGTTTTTGATACTAATGTCAAAGGGGGAGATTGAATGCATTATATTTTTCCATTAGTATACTTAGAGAAAAACATGATCTACACCATCAGTTTACTCTACACTGATAGACAAGGCACAACACTATCCGATGACAAGGTTACCTGACAAACACTATTAAGTGTTAACTGATGGAAAAAAGGTAAAAGATACCCGACGAGTAACAACAGTGCTACCTGACATAACAAAAAATAGAGGAACCCAACAGATACAGGGAACCCGATGAATAGTTCAGTCAAGGAATGCTAACAAACTGCAAGTTCTAATCGATGACCAAGAATCGACAGTCAGTTACATCCCACAAAAAGTGGATCTAACTTTCCACATCAGATAAATCACTGAATTTGTATTTATAACTTCTTGATTTACTTTTAAATCCATTATGTGCAAAGGAAGCAATGTAATTGTTATTGTTTTAATTAGTTTTACTGTTTTAAAACATGTAAACTAAAGATCAAGGTCAAGTTGTAAACCTTGAATCTGAGAGTTAACATTGTAATATGTGAATTCCAAGATAGGTCAAATACTTGTATAAATAGATGCTCAATCCATTGAGAAAAGTTTTTGATCAATGAAGATAGTAGCCACAAAGAGAAACAAAAGACCAAACAGAGAATTCATGCAAAAGAACACAAATAGATTCATATCAGTTTTCAAGAACAAAACAGAGGCTACCGACAAGCAGAGAAAATGTATTCATCTATCACTAATGGTGATATTATTATTGTAAAAGCTTTAATGGATCTATAAATCAGTAATAGTAGATTGCATACAGTCAGGTCAACATTTGTACTCATTCTAACAACTGTAGTACACTAATGAAATTCTTTTAAGAAATGTGGGCTTAACCATCCTATTGTAAATCTCATAACTAAGCAAACACTTAAATCAGTGTTGCTAAAGCTCTTAACAGAGTAGAAGTTAATAGGTCTCCACATTAATACTCTTAACAGGGTAGACCATCAAAAGTGATCAAATTGTAAGCCTTAACCAGCTCCCTTCCATTCTACAGATAGTGAATTTTTGTGGGTGTCATCCCCATCGTATTTTTTACTTCCTAATAGGAGTAACTGAGATACCATATCTTGTGTTATGTATTTGTCAATTTCATGAATGTTTCTATGAATGATTGTAAACTTTTAAATATTATGAACAAACAAAACATACATAAGAAAGAATAACAGTAATGGTTGGTAAATCAGAATTGAAAGATTACTAATGATGAATTGTGTAAGGTGTTAAAAATTTTAGAGGTACTGATTCACCCCTCCCATCTCAGTACGACTTCCCATTAGTTCCAACAATTTACCCTTTTCATCATCTTCTCTCATCAGTTCACTGACTGTTGTAGTTTGAAGTTGCACTTCTTCTAACTTGCATACCATTTCGGGTAACTGCTCCTTTAGGAGTTTGTTCTCCTTTCTCTACTCTCTGAAATGTCTTGCTAGCTCTGCATTAGACACCATGTTGGATGAATTTACTAACTCTTTTGAAAATCACACCCAAACAACACAATCCCAATCTTCTAACTTTCTCTGATACCAATCTGATGTATACCCTAGATCTAGTTGCTATTGAGATTCAACCGGACTCTGCTTCAAGGTCTCTTAATGGAACTTATAGGGTATTATCAAACCCTAGCTTGAGGAAGTCACTAAGATCTTCACCTCAAGTGCTCTAGACCTGGTTCTCACTGTTAAGCTACTATTTCATGCTATAGAATCTATTAGGATAGATTCATTCTCTAAGTTAAACCAAGTGATTCAACATGTAAAACCAAACTGAACATATTACACAAAGAACACATAACAGATTACAAAAGATAATTCTCAAAATACTCTCTATATATCTATCTAAAATCTATTACATGTATGGTACTCTACAATCTTCCATCTACATACTTCTATCGATTACAGACTTCAACTATATAGCTATATCCTTCAAAATATCTCACGTCCTTTTACAACTTCAACAACCTTGCACAGAAGGCATGGGTGATCCATAAATGACCCTTGCATCACTGGAATAGGTGTCCCTATCCATCAAAGACAAAAATGACACATTGGGAGCTATTGTAGTTGACCCAGCTGGTCAGAAACGTCACGTCTTGTGTTTCTTGGGCCGTTAACAAACATAACCGAGAAATATTCTCGAGCGTCAAAAATAACTTCGCCTTCAATACCTGAGCGTCAGTCAACAAACCTAAAATCTGTAAGAAACCCTGAGAAACATAACCGAGCAACAACCTTGAGCACCAAGTTTAACCCGAGAGACATTACCGAGCGACGTTCTTGAGTGTTCTGCATAGCATACCTGAGCAACCTAGTGTAACCCAAGCATCAGTATCTTACTTCCCTTTCACCAAATATGGCTCCTAGTGACTTGTTGGATTTACAGAGGTTTATAAACTACCTCAATACACTATTAAACTAAAAATAAGCTAAAAGAAACTATGATGTTTGTTCATTGATTGACCTTGATCATTACAAGAATGGTGGAACACAACACCTTACAAACTTAAAAATGCTTATAACCTAGGTGCTCTTGCACCAAATCACTAACTCATTTGGGTGAATATTCTGATGAACTATGGTATTTTTAAAAAAAAATGCCCGACCTTTGTCAGAATTCTAATGGTAGGTGAGTTCATCAGAAGTCCAATGAATGGATGCATAGGAATTTCAAGGAAGCGGAAAGTATAAAAACCCTTAGGCTTAGCCTTGTAAAAAATATATATACTTGCGTGGAAAATGTTTTTCTTGTGACAACATTTTTCTAGGTTTCTGAAGGTTACAGACCAAATTTTTTATAGTCTATTTTTATTTCCCATGAAGAAAAATCATGTCAAATAATATTAGTCAAGAAGAAAATAAAGAGACAATTGCTAGAGTGTGGTCTGCATTGAAAAGAAAAGGTGATGGGAAATTTTATTGTCCCTACAATAATTGAAAGGGCTTAAAGACGAGAAGACTTTTAATCACAACAACTCAAAAACATTATAGGAAGCATGGTCACATTGAAAGGGGGCATGATTATCGTCCATTGGTAATTTTTTCATTATATGTATTTATATTGATTGTATTTGTAAATTTTTATATTATTTTAGCAATATATATATATATATATATATATATATATATATATATATATATATAATAACTTGATCATGAGATAATGATCATGGTTCATTTTTTTTGATCATTATTATATAGGTGGGGTGCCCTAGGGCACATGATATGGACTATCACGGCCCGAAGAATTTCATTTTCCAAGTTGAGGAACTTGGAGGTGTGAATATCAAAGATGAAGTTAATGATCCTATGGAAGAAGATGATCATGCGCCAGAAAACACAGTTGAAGATGATGATACAAATACATTGATCCATGACACATTTAGTAGTGATGCAGTTGCTCATGATGATCAAGATGACTTTGATGTTGTTCATGATTTACATGTACTTGAGAAGGCATACTAGTCCCTTTATGAAGGCTCCCAAACAACTCTTCTCTCTTTTGTATATTTGTTGGTGAACTTGAAGGTTATGAATGGTTTATCCAATGTAAAAATCTCATGTATGTTAAGGTATGTCATATATGCCACCTTTTTCATCTATTTTTGTTTTTTCTCATCATATATGACCACACTTTATAGAAGAACCTCATAATCTCAAGATTTCATTGGCAGTAGACGGTGTCAATCCATTTGGTGAGATGAGATCTATTTACTTGGCATGGCCTATTTTTGTTACCAACAATAACATTCTTCCATGGATGTCAATAAAGAGGGAGCACATAATATTGGAAGTGATTGTTACAAGTATATTTTTCATTTAATATTCATGTACATTAAATTTTATATATATATATATATATATATATATATATATATATATATATCATAGTAAAATAGTTATTATAATTACGTGATATTTCTATTCATTCAACTAGGAAAGCACCAAGTTAAAGATATGGATGTATATATTGAGCCTCTTATCGATGATAAGGTGTTTGATGAGTATAGGCACTTCCTCCACAAAATTCATAACTATCAAACTACTGAAAAACATCTTTTCAATGGGAAAGAAGAGACTACATCAAAACTATGAAGAATGACACCTCACCTATGGAAGTTGGAATATAATAGAATTAATCGTCAAGGTAATGTCATTCAATTAAATTGTTTGCCTATAATATATGATAATTTTGGAATTTATCTTTTTATAATGTATTTTTTTTACTCATGTTGTAATTGACAATGTTTTTTCGTTGTTAATTTTTTAAACTTATATGCTTCATGAAGGTTGTCAAGGAATTAATGACCAACTTCCAATGGGACTAAAAAGTTATCCTAGAAAATTTAGTAGGTTTCCCTACTATGAGAATCTACAAATTGTGTATTTGTTTGATACTGTGCATATCAGAAAGAATATAATAGAGATATTATAGAAAATATTGGATGGAAGGCGTGACAAATAGATAATTGTTAAAATTTGTAGTGACATTTAGGAATCCAATCATGCAATGAAAAAATTCAATCAATTAAATAGCGATGGATACAAAATTAATATAAGCACCCTTCCTTGGTTATTAATGGAGCATAAAAGAAATGCTATAAAAGAAGTCGTATGAAAATTTTGATTTCCCACAAGATTTGTTGTGAACATAAACAATATCATAACAAAGAAAGGTGAATTTAGGTCAGGTATGAAAATGTATAATTGTCCTACCTTCATTGATTTAATTCATGTTCTTGTATGTTTACTATATATTTTTATACTCCATGTACTTTTCATTGTATTATGTTTACTAGTTTTGGAAAAACAATGAAAATATCATTTTATAAGTTTTGCAGTACGTTCTACCTCTATCTCTCCTAGACCACTTAGACAATAATGCCAAGCAAGTTATATATGATCTTGGAAATAAATGAGGTAAGTAGCAATATTTGATGAATTTTTTGTATAGATATTACATTTTCCATTTGTTTTACTTGTTATGTAATATATTGTATATTATTTTGTTAAATCTCATTAATATATTTGTGTCTTGAATCACTTGTAGATGGTTGTCATCTAAAGAAATCCATAAAGAAGATATAAATTATTGGAAGAGAAAAATTCCCCGTCTAATGTGTGAAATGAAAAAATGTCTACCTTCAACATTTTTTAATGCACAAGAACAATACCTCATACGCCAAGTTGAGGAGATTCAATTGTGTAGACCTGTACACACAAGGTCAATGTGCATGGTTGATAGGAACTTGAATTTTTTGAAGGATTTGGTTCGATAAAGAGCACATCCTAAGGATTCTATGGTGGAGGGATATATGTTCTACTAGACTATAGTGTACATTACTGACTTCCTAAGTTTGCAATAAAGATCCATGCAGATCACATTTGGAATCCCAACTCCATTAACAAATTTGAAGGGGGGTACCTGATGGGGAAAGGTAGATTAAGGAAAGCGAGAGGTAATTATAATATATTCATGGACATTGATTATAATACATTTTACATTTTTTTAATATATATTGTACTTAATTAATTATTAATCTTCAATATACATCAATTATAAATTAAGGTTGCATGTCATGGTAATTAACTAATTATATGTCATTTGTAAATTTCTATTTATTTTTATATAGTTTCTTGAGAGTGGGATGCACTACATTTGTATGTTGCAAATAATCTTGATTGGATGATGATATGGATTGAACGATGTCAATAATCTAGTCATGCATTAACATGGGAAGGTGTGGCTTCATTGGTTAAAGAAGCTCGTCATAATCAAGATTTCAATGTTACACCAAGTGAAATTGATTTATCATATGGTTTAAGAGATAAATAGGTACGTATAAATATATTAATCACCCATATTATTTAATTTTATTCAAGTATGTGTGTGTGTGTGTGTGTGTGTGTGTGTGCGCGCATACATTCGACGAAGTATAAATATGTTTATTAACTGGTGATGCAATAATTTTTACATGTTTGACATATTGTAGGTGAAACACCACAAGGCTATTTGGAGCAATGGTCATTAATTTTGAATCAAAAAGTTGGATGAAATGAATAAAACTTGTGATTCTAGGATAACTGCAGTCTTTCAAGTGACTAATGTTTCATCTAGAAGAGACATACATCCTGAAGTCTCAAAAAATTGATACTATGGGTTTTGGATGATATACTTGAGTGTAAATTTAAGTCCTTCAAATTAGTTATGTTTTTCATCCAATGGTACAGGCTATGATTGAATTAAAATAATACTGAGAGAAATGTTATTGAACATGATAATAGATTTACAATGGTTAATAAAAGGTCATTCGAGCAAGCATGAAATGAGCCCTGTGTTCTTCCAAGCCAATGTGAGAAGGTATTTTACTCAGAGGTTCCACATAAACCAGGTTGGTCATTTTTTGTTAGACATGATCCAAGAGGAAGGATAGTAAATTATAATGTGATGGAAGAAGAAGATACTGAAGAAATAGAAGATGATGTAGATGATGATAAGGATCAACAGTTAGGTACTGATGTGCCTAATAAAGAAGTCAAAGAAGAGGAACTAGATTGTGATGATGTAGGATTTAATGTTCATGAATTTGATATCTGTGTAGATGATGGCATTATCAAAATAGATATCAATGATGATGATGATGATGATGATGATGATGACCAATCCTTATAATGTAGAATCTGAATCGAATGATACAAACAAAGAGTTGGATGAAGAATAATATCAATGACATGATTGAAATGTATGAGGTATGCGATTAGTATATTATCTGCTTGATATTGATTTCTTGATAGAATTTAATTTGACTTATATGGTTACATAATTAATTCATTATGTTTTTAATTTTAATGTCATTACATAATTAATTCATGATGTAGCTTTTAATGTTTTTAATTCATGGTCCACCTCCAACAAGTCCTAGTAGTAGAGCCATGCCACCTCTAGGAGATGGAGACAGAGAGAGTTTCATCTAGCCCTCATTTTGTGTGACATTTTTTTTAACCTTTGAGGATATTTTATTATGATTCATGCATTATTTTTTGATATCTATGAGATGAGGCATGATTTTTGGCAACAAACTTATATGATGTGTTAATTTATAGAATATGGGTTGTTTATTGTTTATGTGATGGATTAATGCAATCAAGCTTGGAGGATCCAATAAAGGACTGTCCAAACTTGTAGCCAACAAAAAGAACCACACAACGGAAACAACACAACACAAGATATATCAAATCAACTTATATTATTTCAGAATTCTAATTACATGCAACATGTCAGGTTGTAAGGCCTTCCCGATTAGGGCCAATTACATCAACAAATTCAACAAGATCTTGCAGGATCCAACCTTATCCATCTACTCTATAGCTAAGTGGAATAAACCATATCTGAGCTTGTGCTTGCAAGCCACCAAGAAATCTACAATCTCTATCTACCCACTTACAACTATCTACAACAACTTACAATTTTTTATCTTATTAGCTTACTCTTCTATCCTCTATCTATCTTCCCATCATTTTCCCCCATCTAAACATCAACCTAAACTCTCTTTTATACAACACAACCACAAGTCGGCTTGTAAAAAATAATTAAATGACCCATTCGGTCATAGACTCTATAATGAAAAGATATTAAATGCGCTAGTCAGCTACAAATAATAATAAAATACATAGGAGAACACATCAACCTAGATTTTGGTCCACACAAGATCCAATGCCACAAATCCATACACCGTAGAACTTAGCACAATCCCAACAACCCCCTCAAATCATGGATTCAATCTCCAATGTTCACCTAATCCATAAACACAACTCGATAAACCCCAACAACTAGTTTGTAAACAAGCACACCGAGAGCCAGATCACTCGGTGAAAGACACAACCAATTAGAACTCCACTGAACAGACACCACCGATTAATATTCTACTAAGAAAAACACCACCGAGCTACACACACCAAGTAACTAGTACGGAGCTGTGTACCCCAATTATAATATCACCAAAAATAGCAACACCAAGCACCACCAAGTCCAGTCACCTAGTAAAATAGTGAAGTAATTCATCTTCCAACCAAGAAATGCCACCAAAGTGAGTGAGGACCTTAGGTCTCCAACCAAGTTAACTACCAAAATAGAAATCAAACCAAAACATGTTTTTGGTGACACAGGATTGCCAACTACCCTAGGATGCTCCTGCATCAAACACCCTACATGTGAAAAAGATGTTCTCAGAAGCTGGATGAACATCTATTTGTATTAAACACATAGATCCCAAACTGGTTTGTGTCTTCCAAGTCCTCAATTGACACACTCTTCCCTCTATTCTTCTTCTACTTCCTTTTACCACTAGTACTTGCTGATTTATCTTTATATCTCTAAACATTCATGTCTACACCAGCCTCTGCAACCATTTTGGATCTACTACCAATGCTCAAGTTCCTCTTCCTGAGCTCTGCATCCTTCAAAGGAATCAAAATAGACTTATGTAAATCCTTCAGTATAGTAAAAGAATATTTTTTATAATCATGAATAGCCTCTCTATCATAGTGCTAAGGTCTACCGAGTAAAACATGACAAGAACTCATCTCCACAATGTCACATAATACTTCATCTCAATAGGTCCCAATGTAAAAAATCACCTTGCACTACTCCTTCACCTCTACTACATGACCAAATTGTAACCAACTTATCCAATAAGGACAAGGATGTCTCAACCTTTTCAAACCAAGTTTCTAAACCATCTCCTCAGCAACTAGGTTGTTGGTACTTCCTTCATCAATAATCACCTTACTACATGTACCACCAGACTTGCACATATTCCTAAACAAGTTCTTCCTCTGACAAGAATTGACTTGCTTCAAGGGAAGAAAATTTCTCCTAAGCAAGAGAGTCACACCCTCTACCTCGAGTTGATTCTTAGTAACTTCATTCACCACAGCATTTCGGTGACTACCTACCTTCTTATCTCCATTGGGACATTCAAATGACCGATGTCCTTCTTATCCATAGTTATAACAAGTACCTTTGAATACACCTCTACCTGTCTTCCTCCTCTTTTCAACAAGTTTTGATTCATCCTCAACCCTTGATTTTTCTTTCACCGACTGCTCTTGCTTCTCCTTCCCTCGAGAATTACCATAATGTCTTCTCTTCAACTTATCTTCTACCTTCAGTGCATACTGATAAGCATCCTCTACCGATTCAATCTTCAACATACCAATCTCATCCTGGATATTGAATTTCAAACCATTAACATACCTCGCCACCTTTTCCTTAGAAAGATCTCTATGTCCAGACCGAATAGTCAACTTGTAGAACTCCTTGGTATAATCTTCCACATTCATCTCCTTTTGTTTAAGATTATACAATTTCTTAAACAACTCAAGTTCATAGTAAGTAGGAATGAACTTAGCCTTCAGCTTTGCTACCATCAACCTCCACCAGTTGATCTTCATCTCACCTTCTTCTTCTTGGTCCCTATGCAACTCTTTCCACCATAAAGAAGCATGTCCCTTCAACTTAGTCTATGGAAACCTTACTCTAAGCGGAGCTTCAAAATCTTCTAGCTCAAAGTAGTCTTTTAACTCACCGATCCAATCAATGAGATCCTCGGGTCTCAATGTAACTCAAAATTTGGACACCTCCATTTGGTAGCTTGTACTCAACCGAGCTCCAAATCTCTACAACCAATGATTTTTGTCTCCTCCAGATCTCTCTATCCAATCGGCTTTGTCATCTCCACTAGATCTAGCAACTTCAAAATCTTCATCAGCTTCTTTATAATCATCGTCCATTCTTGGACCTCTATGAAATCCAACATTTCTAATACCTTCTATGATTTCATTCTTCATTTCCATCATCTCAGATCTAAATCTTTTTGTTATCCTTGCTTCCACCTCCTTAGAAAGATCTGTAATCGCCCTAGGGTCCAATCCTCTTAGATGCATCTCTCTAATACCACTTGATGTAGTCAAGCTCAGAAGATCCAATAAAGGATTGTCCAAACTTGCAGCCAACAACAAGAACCACACAACAGAAACAACACAACACAAGATATATCAAATCAACTTATATTATTTTAGAATTCCAATTACATGCAACATTTCAGGTTGTAAGGCCTTCCTGGTTAGGGCCAATTACATCAATAGATTCAACAATATCTCACAGGATCTAGCCTTATCCATCTACTCTATAGCTAAGGGGAATAAACTAGATCTTAACTTGTGCTTTCAAGCCACCAAGCAATCTGCAATCTCTGTCGACCCACTTACAACTATCTGCAACAACTTACAATCTTTCAACTTATTATCTTACTCTTCTATCCTCTATCTATCTTCCCATCATTTTATCCTTGTCTAAACATCAACCTAGACTCTCTTTTATACATCATAGACACAAGTCGGCTTGTAAACAATAATTAAATGACCCATTCAGCTATACACTCTATAATGAACATATATTAAATGCGCTAGTTGGCTGCAAATAATAACAAAATACATAGGAGAACACATCAACCCAAATTTAGGTCCACACAAGATCCAATGCCACAAATTCACATGCCTTAGAACTCAACACAATCCCAACGTCCCCCTCAAATTACATATGAAATCACCAATGTCTTCCCAATCCATAAACATAGGTTAGTGAACCCCAAAAACCAATCGGTAAACAAGCACATTAAGAGCCAGACCACTCGGTGAAAGACACAACTAATTAGAACTCCACCAAATAAACACTAGTGAGTAATATGCTACCAAGCTGCATATACCGAGAAACCACAACCAAGCAGTGTACCCTAAGTAGAATATCACCATAAATAGCAATACTGAGCACCACCAAGTCCAATGGTGAAGTAATATATTTTCCAACCGAGAACTACCACCAAAGTGACCGATAACCTCAGGTCTCCAACCGATTTAGCTACTAAAACATAAATCAAACCAAAACATATTTTTGGTGACACGGGATTGCTAACTACCCAAGGATGATCCTGCATCATGGATGGTGATTTATGATGCATATGTGATGGATTACAACATGTTTATGATGATTCTAACATGTTGTGTATGTAGAATGTGTGATATTCTTATGGTTTATTATGATATGATATTCTAATATGCGTAATGATGCAAGATGGATGTGATGTAATGTATGCTTATGATTGGTATGAATCATGTTCCTATATGAATGGGTGATGGTTATGATATATATGTGATGTATGCATGCATGATCTCTATAATGATTTCTTATTATGATGTATGAGCACTTGATGAGTTATGTTATGTTATGCATATGATTCCTATGATGTATGTTTACAATGGATGATTATGATGTTTATGATGGATGAAAATGATGATGTCTAATATGATCAAATGCATTGCAATTTCTATATGATTTCTATTGGATGAAATACATGGTCCTAAGTGGTCCTATGACCCTTTAGTACCTATTAGGACACATTAGGACCTATTACGACATAATAAGATCCATTAGAAAACATTAGGTCCCATTAGGACCCATTAAAACACATTAGGACCTTTATGATACATAGTGAGTCCTTAGAGGTCATAATGTGTAATAAGTGTCCTAAGGGGTCCTAATCAGATCCTAATCTGTTCTAAGTGGTCATAGGACCCCTTAAGACCTATTGGGACACATTAGGACCCCTTAAGACCCATTAGGACCCATTAAGACCTAATTCTTGATGGCTTCAATGAAAATAAAAATGTATCTTTACATGTCAATTCATTTATACTTTCACAATACAAATATTTGCATCATGTCATGTTCCCTACTAAGACATTTATGGAAAATTTAGTGGATGAATCCTTTTAACGATTTTTTATGCAATAACATAATGATTCATTCCCACAACCTAGTTACTCGTGAATACACATAGTACTAGAAAGTGAATGCAAAATCCTAGCTAGTGCATGATGTTAGTAATAACTGAGAGGGGGAGGGTGAATTAGTAGCCTCAAAAATTAATCCTTAAATCAACACTTAAAACTTATAACCACTAATTATACCTCAAGTTATTGTTGGAAATACAATAATGGGAAAGAAAGATACTGACAGGGGGGTGAATCAGATCTTCAAAATTAAACACTTAAAACAAACTGATCCACATTCATACATAAATGAATCTAAAGTAATCTCAAATAGAATCCACACAATGAAATAAGTAACACATAACACAATAATTTGGTAACCCAGAAACCCAAATAGGTAAAACTGGGGTGGGGATGACACCCACAAAATTCTTCACTATTGGAGTAATAAAGTGTACCGGTTAAGGTTATAATGTTTGATTAAAAAATGTAATCTACCCTATGAAAGGTCTGCCTGGTTAAGAGCTTCAGATCATTACAATCTACCCTATTAAAGGATTTGAACTTACAATGAAGTAAGCACTCTGTTAAGAGATAAATAAAGGCCTGCTAAAACCACTCTGTTAAGAGATTTTCACCTGATACAATGATTAAAAAGTCTCAAGTATTGATCCTTTGATATGCACTCTGATGCTAATGACGGATCTCCTCTTTTCAGTATCTCTTCTAATCTTATAATCTGGTATAACTTTACTTTGATGTTCACTGTGTTATGCTCTGCTTGATCTCTGCTTTTGAACAAAATAACCCTATGTGCATTTCACTTCAAAATGTAGTCCCTTCAACAATTGCTCATCTGCCTCTTGCACATACATAAAAATAGGGTTTCAAAGCAATCTAATATATCTATACAAATCTGACAGTGAGATCTAGATCAACGATCAAGATCCAATACCCATACCATGATGGTATTACAATTAATGGTTACAATGAGCAATGCATAAGATAAAACAATTAAATGCATAATTAAATCCATATAAGAATATTAAATGCATAAATTAGTCGACCCAAAAAGCTTATACAAGTCGGTCGGATCACTTATCCTTGAAGTTTGTATCATTCCTAACAAGTATACAAAAACTTTCTTTCTTGACATTTAACATCCCTGTCTACTCAGCTCGACAATGTAACTCGGCTCGGCAATGTAACTAGGCATACTGAAAAACTGCTCGGCAATGTTGCTTGGCCTTGTATAGTTTTATCTTGGCCATAGTGATAGCCAACTAAAACTGCCTAATGAAATGACTAAGTGTTGGGCAATAATCATCAACAGAACTTAGAGATTAACAATCTCCCCCTTTGATATTAGTGGAAAAAACACTTATCATTACTTCTGTACATTTCATCAAAATATTACCTAAGTATGCTAAGTACTCCCCCTAGGAATATACTTATACAAAAGTTTACAATGCCTTCAAAAATTATATACAAGTGTACCTTTGATGTACTGATGTATCCTTTCATAACTCCTTACTAACTTCCTTACTAACTTACCCCTTGTTTTTGTCACTGATTGCTGGTGGGGTTAAGTTGTACTTATCCAAAAATTGCTTATGAAGATGCAATGTGGATTCAAATGTTGTATCCCATCTTTCCTTTGCAACCTTCATAACCTCCAGTTTTATTTCTAGCTCGGAAGCTAGACTCACTAAACACTCTACAGTCGATAGATTTACACTGCTCTGTGATAACTCCTTAGCTTTTGAAAGTTCCTTTTGTATTACCTCCAAATGAGGCAACAAGCTTGTCTGACTAGTTATCAACTTGGCCCTTATGTGACCATCTTCAGCCATAAGCCTGGCTATTCTCCTTTGTGCATTTATCAACTTATTAAAATGTAAGGAACTAGAGGTAGTATCTTTACCTAAAGTAGTACCAGTTGATCTCAAATCTAACTGTAGCTTCTCAACAAGCTGTAAATTATCCTTTGTGAAGAATTCAACATCACATAATTTCTTATACAAAGAATAAACATTGGCTGTAACTTTCTCTAATGTTTCTACAAGAATAGAAAGTTCAACCTGTTTTGTTGCTATCTCTTTTGAGATCTTCTCTAGAAATTTGCTCTCAAATATTCTCTGGGACCATTGTAGAAGCTTCTCATTGCTGTCTATATCCTCATCTAGTACTTTCTATAAAATGGTGACTTGTTGATCTATGATTGGAGCTTGAGGCATTTCATCCTCTAAGTCAAAATCCTTTGTAAATATGTCTTTGATGTCATGCAACACCTGCTTTTGCTTTTGTTCTATCTTCATCTCTTCTTGTCTCTTCTTCCTTTTAAGTAACTCTTGAAGAGTCCCAATTTGTTCAAAAGATAACTCATTGGGATCCCATTGTGGAATCACAATGACTTCATCTAGTGTTACATCTAAAATCTGTGACTTCTTCTTCAAGATCTTCTTCTTCTTCATTTCTAGAGAACTTATGCTCGGTAGCATAAAATCTTTCCCTTTGATAGTTTTAGTCTCCAATGCCTCCTTCAATTCTATCAATACAGTGTGGATTTTCCATACCACCAGTTTTAGGACCTGTGGGAGTGGATGATGCAGAGTGTGGTAGCTCAACAAACACTTGTGCTGCCTATTCTTCTTTAGGCTTATCAACAACATCTGTTGTTACTACTCCACTATCTAAAAATGTCTTCACAACCTCTAAAATAGGTGGATCTTGTGAAGTTACCTCTTGTTCCTTTGCTTGTTGTTGCCCTTCACTTTGCTAAAAACTGACAACTTCAATTTTATCACCAGATGCTATGGAATTTTCTTCTTCAGTATCACCTGCCTTAATAGGCGAATTAGTGTCTTTTCCACTCAGCATCTATTGTTCCTCGGCATTCAGATTTCTTGGATCATCAACTATATAATCCATAGGACTGTCTGTAGTCAGATCAACATATTTTTTTGCATCTAATGCATCCTTGGTCATATCCTTTTCTACTATAATTTGATCTTTAAGTATCTGTGGTTCAGGGGTAGTCTTTTCTTCAACTTCTTTTGTCTTTTGCTCGGATGTCCCTTCACCAGATTTCTTATCTTTTGGAATGAGTAGAACAAAGATCTCTTTCCAAATCCTTGTGCTTTGTTGTACCACACCTTCTATATCATTCTTTAGAATAGAATATCCTCTGAGTTTAGGAACAAACCTACTCTTATAATCCTCTATGAATTTGGTTCGTTGTTTAGAGGTTAACTCAGGAATTATCTTTGCTAGGGTTCCTTCCCTGATCTGTCTTTCAGTGGCAAGTGAAAATTCCCATTTGCTTGATAGAAATTCATATAGTTCATCAGGCACATGATTTCCTATCTCTGTAGGAGTCAATTTGAAGGTACTCATCATGTCCAAGAGTGCTTCCTAAACTTTGTACCTATCTGTTGTTTTCAACTTGTCATATTTGATGAACTTAAATGTTGCTAACCCTGTTGAATTCCTCAAAGTATCACATACCTAATCAATGCTTGCTGGTTTCTTGAATTGAGTTGTAGGTATGTTGGTGGGTTCATTAGTTTATGTCAAATCCTCATCACTATCTGGCCTTAGATTTAATTTCCTTCTTGGTATTTTTACTGGCTCACTTGGCTCAGCCTTAGGAGCAACCTTTTCTTCCTTACCATAACTACTCTCTGCAAATTTTCTCTTACCATAAAATTTTGTTTGCACTTCTACTGGGGAAGTGACAGTAGATGCTCTTGTCCTTGGATGATTAGCTGCAGGAGGTGTAACCTTGGGTTTGGCTTGGCTAGGCTTGGTTACTATGACAATTGATGGCTTCTTACCCTTAGCCTTCTTTGTAACTCCTTCTGATGCACTGACTTCCTCCTTAGTAGAAATATCCTCACCTTGTCCAGTGGTCAGACCTAGAGGTGCATCCTTAGGTTCTTCATCACTACCCAAGCCAACCATTTTCTTTAGATTTTTCACTATCTTCTTTCATTTCCTCTCCATAGTTCCTTCATTCAAACTTCTAAATATCTTAGCCTTAGCTTCATCAAAGTTTCCAAATCTCTCTGTTGTGGTGTCAATTGCCTCCGCTAGGAGTGCAGTGATGGTGGCTGATGCTTCATCAACATTAATCTCATATGGGAATGACTCTAAACATGTTATTCTAGGAGTCACTGCCTTAATATAAGTGTTATCTGTATCAACTATAAAATAGATTTCCTTATAGTGCTTCTCCACTAGTGACTTAGGAATCCTAGACCTTAATCTCATTCTCTTCTTGAATTCTACAAAATAGCTACCCATAATGCTATTGAAATTGCTTTCTAATTTCTCTATGCATTCACTAATCTGAACTATAATGGGTCTATCCTTTTTCCAAACAATATTTCCATGTGCAGGAAATGTGTCCTGAATGTAGAAAAATATACATGCTAGTAAAGAACCAAACTTACATGATGAGCTCTTAGCCTTTCTGATTGATGCAAGGTTCTCGGCTAACTATGTCTGTTGTAGCTCAGCAACATCATATATGTGATTCTTCTTCACAATTTTCCATGCCTGATCAACTGTTGTACCGGGAACACTGTCCAATCTACTGGACTGATAGAACTTGTGTGCAATTACACTTACTCCAAAATCAAGTTCTAGGTCAGTAATTGTAGAGATAGTCATACCTCTGTTATTCCATACTACTCCAGTGTTCAATGTAATTTCCTCTTTGTTGTTATCCCTCATTGTCCACTTTCCATTCACTATAGGATATCCAGTCACCCAATGAATCATGCTTCTGGTGATCTTGACTGGTCCATTATCTAGCCACATGCTCATGTCATGAACTTGGCTAAGGATAACCTTGATCCATTCATCTTTGAAACCTTGGGGA
>MU226196.1:1504488-1524375 GCA_018584345.1 Thuja plicata
GGGCTTTCTAATGAATGGTTCATAAGGCACAACACTTGGTGAAGGTTTTGCAAATGAGGATGCAAGTAGAGTGGGTTTAACCATGGAGGAAACTCTGTAGTTAAGCGCGCTCGAGCTAGAGTAGTACAGGGATGGGTGACCTCCCGAGAAGTCCCGGTGCTTCACCTCTGTGAGCATCACCTAGATCCAATGAGTGCTAAGTGTTCCATTCATTCTCATGAGAGATGGGTTCATGTGAACCACTACTCATGAATTATGGGTCAATGATTTTGACTCAAAAACTACACAGTTGAATCCTAATAGCAATATCACAATCTAACCAAAGAGTTGACTAATCTAAAGAAGTAGAATCAAGGGGATAGACCACCCTTTCAGCCATAGACTCAAATTCCTAACCAAATATATCAAAATCAAGGACCATGTTATCAGCAGAATAGACCATCACACCAAGGGAATTACCAAGGTCAAAGGTATAACTTCAATCAGATGCCATTCCAACCATACAATCCCACACCTCTTAGTTCTGCAAATCCAACAAGAGATATAGTTCCAAGTCAGGAATAATCTAGTCTTGGACAGTGAATGGTGTTTTCCTTGCAATCACCCACATAATCAGGCTACATGCTCAAATGGGTGGATGAACCAAGCACTAATGATTCAAAATGCCTCACATGATCTATCGGGGGCTTCTTCTAATGAGTTAGTTCCTCAGCAAGAAGCACAACACAATGAGACTGCTCTCTTCAATTAGGAGTAGCAATATTTCAATGGAGTAAATGGTGAATCCACAATAGTATCCAACACTCGGTCTAAGAGAAGAGATCAAGACATAGAACGAGCAGGAGATGGAGCTAAAGCTACTACATCTGCAGATACATCACATCCTTCCGTTCCTACCATACTAAAGAAGACTCCCATTATTCCAGTCAAAGAGGGCCAATTTCCCAAGGAAGTTGAGCATATCATAGTGAAGACACACCATAGTGCCTTTCAACATTGTAGACAATATTAAGAAGGAAAATGTCACTATGTCTATGTGGGACTCCTTGGCTATTCTAGGACAACCTGAAATATTGAAGAAAGCAATGACTGAAGAGGTAATTCCTCAGTAGTCTACAAAGGAAGCTACTAAGACAATGTTGGTCAACACTAATAAAAAGGAGACTTAAAATAGAAACTCCAAGGAAGATGCCATACAAGGTAGGAATATGAAACCACCTCCCTTTTATGTATCATTAATTATTGAAAAATCTTTACTACATAATTGTATGGTAGATAGTGGGGCTACTAGTTTTGTCATGACCAAAAAATTAGTTGACCAATTGGGACTTAAATATGTACCTTTCCAAAAGAAGGTGACCCAACTTGATGGCTCTTTAGTAAACAACATAGGTTTGGCCAAGGACACAAGCATGATTCTCCATGCAAGCCCCAATTTTTCTATCCTACTTGACATATACATCATAGACCTCCCTACCTTATTTTCCATATGTTTATCAAGGGAGTTCACAGCCAAGATAGGAGGCTACCTTTCTTCTAAATGGTCTCACATGATTTTCCATACAAGATATGGAACCAAGGTTACTATCAAGTCTGAATCGTTGGCAACACAGCATATAGAACCTTATGTGTCCAATGTACTCAATACAAAATGCCTTGCACTTGAAAGTAATGATTTCCCAATCATCAGAGAAGAAAAAACTAAGATAGAAGATATCCTTGATATCTATCTGGATGATTTAGAATTAGAAAGAGCCTCAGAGGCCCAAGCCAATGTTATTTGGGATGCTAGTTTGGGAAACTATTTGGTACAAGAGAATGAATTCATAGAACCAAATCTTTTAAAAATAGACACTAAGTCAGAAGATCGGGGAAACCAAGTTTGGGAGCTATTCTTTGATGGTGCTAGAAGAAGACATGGCTCTAGTGGTAGTGCTATGCTAATCTCTCCAAAGGGGGAAAAACATTACACAACTTTTAGATTTACCTTCTCTTGCACTAGCAACACTGCTGAATATGAGAGCTTAGTGAATGGGTTGAAGTGGGCTAAAAAAAGAGGGATCAAAGCCCTAAAATTTTATGGTGATAGTGAACTAGTTGTCAGCCAAGTAAAAGGGATAAGTGCAACCAAAAGTGATACCATGAGAGCATACAAGCATAGAGTTTGGGATGCTATTGAAGATTTCAATTATTTCAATATTATTGCAATCCCTAGAAGATTGAATCAGAATGTAGATAGATTAGCTGATGTTGGATCCCAATATGATATCCCCAACAATATTTCAATGCAAAAGTATCAACAACACATCAAAGTGGTTGTTAGGCCTTCTATTCCTGATAATGATATTAATTGGTAAGTTTTTGACAATGATGAGAAGATTTTGCAGTTCTTATTTGAAGAAGATGTCTTTTCAGAGCATAATCAAGATATATTGATGCAGAACTATGGTGATCAAGTGGTACAACTTAAATAAAATAAAATGCCAAAAGGACTTGTCACCCTAGAATCTATCTTCAATAGAGATTACCAAGCACAAAAGAGTAAGGTTGGCATGGTAGTTCAGCAAGAAAATTGCACTGATCTAGAGATGGAGCCAGGTAAAAGCTTGAAATTTGGGAAGATTAATACTTATTCAAAGAACCAGGCTTATGTCCAATTGTTTCAAGAAATCAGTGATATATTTTCTTGGAAATATGAAGATCTAAAAGGTTTCAACAACACTTTCTCAACATACAATTGAATTGGAACCAAATGCCAAACCAGTCAGAAAGAAGAAAAGACCTGTCAACACCAAGCTTGAGTCACTTATGCATAGAGAGGTTCTCAAATTAATAGAAAGTGTATTGTTTACCCCATCAAGCATTACTAGTTGGGTTTCCAACCCTGTTCCTATTAGGAAGAAGAATGGGTAGCTAAGACTATGTGTTGATTTTAGGGGTCTAAACAAAGCATCCCTAAAGGATCGCCATCCATTGCCATCTATGGAACACATTTTATAGTGTGTTTTGGGATCAGAACGCTTCTCACTATTGGATGACTATTCAAGGTACAATCAGATCCTAGTTCATGAAGAAGATCAATATAAGACTGGATTTACAACCAAATTGGGAAACATGGCTTATCAAAAGATGCCTTTTGGTTTGTCAAATACAGGTGCTACTTTTCAAAAGGAAATAGATATGGCCTTTAAGAGCCTTATGTTCGAATTTGTACTGGTCTATTTAGATGATATAACTGTTTACTCTAAACATGAAGTAGACCATATCAAAAATTTGAGGAAAATATTTGAAAGGTGTAGAGAGTTTGGGATTTCTCTTAATCCCAAGAAATGTGTGTTTGCAGTCCATGAAGGAAAAATGTTAGGATATATTGTATCCAAACAAGGAATTACAGTTGACCCTAAAAGGATTGTAGCTATTCTAGAATTGCCTCTACCACCTCATAAGAAAAGTCTTCAATCTTTCATAGGAAGGATTAACTTTGTCAGGCGTTTCTTGCCTAACATTGCAGATTTACTAAAGCCTTTAACAACTATGTTAAAAACAAATTGAGTTTTCAGCTGGGGCAAAGAAGGGAGGGATAATTTTAAAGCCATCAAAGAAGCTCTAACAGAGGCTCCTACCTTGTTGAAAACTAATTTCATTAAGGACTTCATCCTGTATGCTTGTGGAGGCCCTGATGTCATATCTGCAATACTAACTCAAGAGAAATCTTAAGGATTGGAGCAGCTTATTGCTTTCTTTAGCAAAGGTTTGGAAGAGTATAAACAAAGATACTCTTTTATAGAGAAACATGTACTTTCTATGGTAAAAAGTCTTAAAAAATTCAGATATCTATTGACTCACAGCAAGGTACAATTAAGAGTTACTCATCCTAGTGTCAAAGAGTTCTTGCTTTCTAAGGACCTAAATGAAAAAAGAGTTGGTTGGATTACCAAAGTCATGGAGTATGACATTGATATCCAAATCACTAAGCTGGTCAAAGGGAGAGGTCTTTGTGAACATTTGACAAGGGATGAAGATTCAATAAATCCAGAGAAAATGAGTGCATCTCTAGTTGTGTATTCAAAAGAACAACATGATAAGGCAACATGTTGGTTCCCTAACATGGTTCATTTTTTAAGGACAGGTGAATGTCCTACAAATTTAGATTCAGCCAAAAGAAAATATTATAGATTGAAATCTATACCCTTTGTGTTGATTGATGAGATTCTTTTTAGAAAGGATCATAATGGTGTTCTTTTAAGATGCATGGATTGAGATCAAGTGGCAATTATCCTAAATAAATTTCATGATGGACCCTCTGGAGGTCATTTTTCTCCTAGGACCACTACTTTTAAGATCATGAGGGCTGGATACTATTGGCCATCTATCTTCAAGGATAGTCATGATCATGTGAGAAAATACATAAAGTGTGACATGTTTGTAGGAAAAGAAAAACTTGTAGCTCTGCCCCTCCAACCAATCAAAACAGAGCAATCTTGCATGAAATGGGGCATTCATTTTATAGGCCTAATTAATCCTCCATCTAGTGTGGGACATAAGTGGATCATAACTGAAATAGGTTATATTACTAGATGGATAGAAGCTATTTCTATAAAAGAGGCCAATGATAGTGTTGTCTTGAGCTTTTATGATGACATCATTCATAGATTTGGCACTCTAGATTCTATCATATCAGATAATGCACTTGCATTCACAGGCCCCAGAGTGACTGAATGGGCACTCAAGAATGGTATTTATCTGAATACTAGTTCCAACTATTACCCCCAGGGTAATGTCCTGGCAGAGTCTAGAAATAAAAACCTGATAAGAATTATCAAGAAGACCTTGCAAGAAAATCAAAGAGACTGGCATTCCAATCTCAAGTCTGCCTAGTGGCTAGATAGGATAACCCAAAAGAAAATCATTGGGAATTATCCTTATATGTTGGTGTATGGAAAAGAGGCCAGATTATCTATTTCAACAGAGTTACCAGCATTGGACCTTGCCACACAATTTATTCTCATTGAAGAAGGAGTTCCCTTACAGGTAAGGTATGCTCAACTCATGGAGCTGGAAGATATCAGAGACAAGTCTATGCAAACCATGGAATTCTATAAGATGCAAACTAAGAAGAATTTTGATAAGAGGGCCATGGTCATAAATTTCAATATTGGAGATATTGTCCTCAAGTGGGATGAATACAAGTCCAATCCTAACATACATTTAAAGTTTGATTCCTTTTGGGGTGGACCATTTGTAATTACAGAGTGCAAGGAATATAATGCATTTCAATTATCAACTCTTGGAGGAGATTCCTCGCCAATATCATTCAATGGTTCTCATCTCAAGCCCTATTTCAAGGTTTTCCCTTCTCTGTAATTAGTTTCCTATTTTATGGCTTTCTAGGTTTAGTTTCCTGCTTTCCTTTAAGTGCTCATGCACAGTTAATAGTTCCTCCTCCTGGTTTCAGTCCCTTTTCTTTCCTAGAAAATTTTTCATGTGCTCAAAAGATGACTACATGCCCAATAAATGTCAAGGCCATTGGTTTTCAATGTCTAGCAGGCTGACATCCAGTAGAAATTGGCAATAATGTTACCCAAAATTTCCCATTATATGTGAATTCTGGATACAAGTGGAGGAAAATCTGGCTCCCACAAGGGTAGAGCCCATCTTGTAGGATTTTTCATTATTTCTTGGTCTTAATCTTTCTCTCTACAAGTTTCTAGGCCCTTTGTTTTACCCTAATTCATGAAAGATGGCCTAAGGAAGAAAGCCCTATGCAAATTTGATATAAACCCTATTTGGTCCATGACCTCTTCTATTTCTTCATTACCTTTTCCATGAGACTTAAGTTCTTTTTAAAAGTCATGTCTGCATTTCAAAATTCCCTTTAATTGCTTAGTCATACAAGGGAAAAGGAATATTCCATATTGTTCAGCGATCATGAGATTTCTTGTGTCATGTAGTCTCCCAAAGAAAAGGAATATCCTCTTAGGCTATTGAGACTTAGCGATGATCGTCAAATAGAGATCTGATCTTACGATAGTCACTAAGTCTCTTGACATAACCCTCAGTTAACAAATGGTTCAGAGATCTTGTGACCCAATGTATTTTCTAAACCTGCAGATGTAA
The DNA here is from genome assembly GCA_018584345.1 of Thuja plicata. Taxonomy (NCBI): domain Eukaryota; kingdom Viridiplantae; phylum Streptophyta; class Pinopsida; order Cupressales; family Cupressaceae; genus Thuja; species Thuja plicata. Next base: position 1,510,606 of record MU226196.1, read on the forward strand.
CTTGAGTTCAGGCGAAGTAGAGCTAAAAACCTTTCAATCACCAAGTCTTGTAATAAACCCAGGGTCAACCAAATGTTTCAGCAACTCAGCAATTTAAGAATTTCAGTTAATCAAGGTTAAGTTGGAGTCAAAGCTAGGGTGATCGAGGTCCAACTTGCATAAGATGACACATGAACCCCATGTGGCATATTTGTAGGGATCAGAATAGTGACAGGGTGGAATTCATGGCTAAGGTGGTCAAAAACAAATGATAGAGTGACACATGGTAACGGATGGGCCCAGGCATTTTGTAATTAGTCACTAAGTCTCCAAAGAAATTCAAAAGGTCAGTGAAGTTTATGATATTTCATGTAGATCATTGATGCAAAATTGATCTTGTACTTAGTCGCTAAATCTCATAAGGAAATCATGGTTAAGAAAAGTGTTAAGAGATTGTGAGACTCCTCATTCGCCAAGTCTCGATAAGAAACCCAAGATAGAAGGTGAGTCAGGTTAAGAGAGCTTTAGTTGCTAAGTCTTGTAAGAAAATAGAATATTCTCTTAAGGATACGAGACTTAACACTGATCGTCCGATCTCGTTTTGATCCCGTGATGGTCGCGTAGTCTCCAAAGGAAATCAAAGTTAAAGGAATGTTATCTCGACTCAGTGACATAAAGGATTTCAGGCAACCAGAGTTAAAAGGAAGTGGACCTGGGTTAGAAGTGGGTCAGCAGAGATAAAGAGAATGATGGAGATGGAAAGCTATGTTTTAAAAGAAAAGGTCAGAGATTCTTTGGGTCATTGATAGGATCATCTCACGCCACCTGTGACCATTTCTCATTCAAATTTAAAAAATTCAAAAGATCTAATCTCAGAGCTCACGGCGGTGGCATAATATTTCAAGATTCAGACAGAGAGATGGGTCGATCCAACTTATCAGGATGCATTTATGGAAAGATAAAAGATATTCAAGGATATATCTGATCGTCTTAGACATTTCTAAATGCATTAATGAATAAAATTGACAGCATTAGGGTTTCTACATTGTTTATGCAAAATCTATTGTAAACCTAATTTCTAGGATTTGGATTGTTTCATGAGCCTGCGTGCTAGAGGAACATGTATATAAGTTAGTTTTCAAGATTTTTAGCTTAGATTTTTTCCATTTGGTGCAAGATTTTTGGTGGCATCTCCTCTGCCCTCAAATATTCACTTCTTGTAATCTTTTATTGAAATAGGGATTCTATATGAGCTTTCTGTGGCATTTTCTCTACCCTCAAGCTTTTTTTTATCTGTATTTATCTTACTGGAATATATATAGTTTCTTATGCTAGAGAAATCTTAGAGTTCCTGAGCCTTTCTTCCTTCAGCATCTTTGTGTACTACTGTGTGTGATTTGATTTAGGTTACCTTGTGGGTTTTGTTCATCCCTGGCTACTTTATCTCACTCATGTGCCTATTTGCTGAAGTGAATATATATTTGCAGGTCACAGTCTGTGTCTAACTTTTCTTGGGAATGCTATTGCCTGTGAAGTTTTTTCTTTCCTCCAATAGCCTCTTTCCATTCCACACCTCTCTGTGAAATAATTATGCAAGCCTATTCAGAAATATTGTGTCCTACTAGATCTGAGAACCTTCATGCTAGTTTGGTTACTGTGTCATATTTTATGTTACCTTTGGTGTCTCACCTAGTACGATAATTTGCTTTCAGTTATTTCCCTCTTAAGTATTCCTTCTATCCCTTTTCCTTCAACTTTACTTTTCATGTTAAAGAGAAGTTAAGGTGATTATCCAAGAGGAACCGGCCTAGAATCTGGAGGCTTCACTTCAAGTTAGCGTAGGTCCCACAACCTTGAAGAGATTCCCATGTTATACTAGATTGTCAAGACCAAGAGAGCTTGAATAGGGTGCAAAATTTAGTGTATAATAGGTACCACCAAATAGGTATTTTTCAGATATGTCTTCCTTGAGCGAGGGAAATTCAGGAAGAGAAGAGGAAAGTGAGACGTACAATAGGTCTAAAATAAGGAGATCAACTAGAGGTCAAAAGATTAGGCAAAAATTTTGTTCATGCATGGAATTTTTTCTTGCTTAAGGTGGGTCAGGTTCTTATGATGATGAGAGAATAGGTGACATCAAGGCACCCTTGAGGTACAAACATCTATAGAAATAATGGGTACCCAAAGAGCCTCCTCTAATAAACACTGATTTGTGTGTTAACGAGAGGATATATCCCATAACACCATCTTCATCACATGGTTTGGGCCTATTTTCCATTTACAATATAAAGGTCTATTACAAAAAGGTTTCTGAATTGATGGAGTATGTTGGACCCTGTTACATTTACAAAGATTGGATGCAGCTGGTTCCATATACATGAAGTATGTGTAGGTATGCACTGTCAACAAATTATATACAGCTAAAAGATAATGATCAAAATAAACGAGTGGCTATGTACATTGATGGAAGGCAAAAAGAAACAAGGAATATTTTAGGGTTTATAAATATTACATGACCTGGGTCAAAAAATAGGCAACCCAATTGCATATTCGACGTGCACGAGGCAAACTGTGTATTCGTATGTACAATAAAAACAATAACTGCAGAGGAAGAGCTACTAGTCAATTACAATTTGAACCGCATAGATATATGTTGGAAAGTGGCTCATTCAAGAGTGTTAAAGAACACATTAGGGTTTTCATTTATGGAAACACATCACTTATGAATGATTGCTTGAAGTGGAACACATTTTTGGAGTTAAGGCTCGCAAAAATGACTAAGTCCATAAAGTAGTTTACATGGTACAGGAGTACAGTTTTGGGTAGAGAACACTTTATATTATGAATGAATACTTGTGAGCTTAGAGGAAGGTATTTTAGGGTATGATATACCTTTAGTTAAGGTCACTTGAGTTTTGGAGTTTAGAGATGAAAGATACAGATGTTTGAAAATATGCAAAGACAATAATACAGTGAGACAGAGTAGTTGAATGGTTGCGATGATTGAGGGTGTAATGTGGAATCCAAACATAATATGTTGGATTTAGATTTTGTATTACCTATATTTTGCTAGTGTATGATTTTTGACCTTGTATTTACTTTTTTTATAAGTGTTTGTTCTATTTTGTCATGTATTTGGGATCTAGTTAGGTATGTAATAATGTATAAATATGAAGAAATTTTAAGAAGTAAAGTATGGTATGTATATGACTAGATGAATGGATGCATTGTGATGTCAAAATCATACAGATGGTGATGCAAGAAAAAACTAGAACTACCTAAGCATAGAAGATGATTTTTTATGTTCATTTTTATAAAGCATTGTAAGATATACATATTTATGATTGTATGAGAAGTGAGCTCAGTGTATAACTTTAACAGGGTTTTGTATTCCTTTAATAGGGAAATGTACTAATGTAATATTTAGCTCCCAATAGGGCTAGGTCTCCTAATAGGGACATAATAATTTTAGTTTGTATTTGTGGGTACCATCCCCACCAGGGTTTTTCCTTGGCCAGAGTTTCCTCAAGAACAAATTCATAGTGTTATGAGTTATGTGTGTGTTGTGTTTATGTTATTTTCATTTCAACAATTATCTGGTTAAGTTGTAATTTGATAAGTTTAAGTTTTAAGTGTTGTAATATAGATTCACCCCCCTCTCAATATTACTTAATCCCAATAATTGGGAATAGATCTATTAGCCCTTGGAGAGAAATTCTAACAGCTTAAGCGAGATCAAGATGGATTCTGAAAGTTTGGAAGAAAACTTTGAAGAAGAACTTGAAGACCTTGATAAGGATAAAGCAAAAAATGGTGACTTGAAATTCAAATTCAGAAGAGTAGAAGGTTTCATCAAGAAACTGAAGGAACAACTTGAAATATTCAGGAATCAGAGACAAGATCTTATGGATAAAATAAAGAGGATTCAGGTAGTGATACTTCACATCAGATAAAACAACTTGAACAAGAGAAAGATACTTTGAATCTTGATTACGAAACTACTTATTTTCAAATGGCTAAAGAGATTCAATAGGTAAAGAATGATAGAAACAAAATTCAAGAAACCTTAAAAGGTGCTAATATTCAAATGGGACAAGTGTTGATTGAACTGGATGACTATAAGAACAAATATATGGAATTAGATAAATACAATCAAATCATAAAGGGGTAACTTGTTGAGGCTAAGAAACATATTGAAAAACTTCATATGAGTAGTGATATGATTGATGAGAAGAGAGATAGACAGAAACCTAAAGGAGACATGACTGGAGTTGGCTTCAATGAAGCTGAATGTTCAAAAACTCGGGAAGAAAAATATGAAGTGAAGACTGATGAAGAAAGACCTACTCTTGAAGAACCCAAAGAATAGATCAGACCTTTCAGAGGTAGATTCTTTGGATACAAAATGATTGGACACATGAAGAGAGACTGTAGAGGTAAATTTCCTTACAAATCATTTTCTGTCTATTGTTTCAATTGGCATGCATATGGACACAAGAAGGGAGAATGAAGGAAGCGTGATCAATCAAGAACTAAGAAAGATTACAATAGAGAAGGAACATCAGCTAAGATTGAATGTTACAAATGCAATAAATTTGGGCACATCACAAAGTATTGTAAGTTGCAGATTAATTAGAACATACCACCTCCTACATTCTACAAATGTCATAATCTAGGACACATAGCAAAGTTTTGCAGATACAATAGAATTGAGAACAAAAGTGGACCTCCACCTATTAATGTAAAGAAGAATATTGATGATGCTAAGAGTATTGCAGATGAATTTAACAGTTATTTTAGGAAAGTAGAAGATATGAATAGTGATAAGGTATGGAAGGTAAAGGAACCAAGTGAGGAAAACATTTAGGGAGAGTCAATAGATGTTACTGAGTCTTCGCCTGATGCTAACATTGCTACATAAAACTAGATTCCCAAGCATGGCCTTAGGGTGAGTATTGGAAAGAAACATCATAAATCTATCTAGCCCATGATTATGGAGATTACGCTCTTGCAATCTTAGGGAGAGTACCAGTAAATATTATGGAACATATATTTTTTATTGCATAACTTTACAGTCTATATCATATGATCACTAGATTATTAGTTAACTAGATCGTGTGAAGAGATGAGATTATGGGGAACTATGTCATTTCTTTACACACAAAAGTATAAGGATAATCGAAGGAAGTTATCTAATCATCATTTGAAGAAGCAGAGCTGAAGAAGAACATATATTTGAGTAAGAAGATAAAAGAAGCAAGTGTGTTGTGTGATTGGAAGAAGCATAAATTCATAGATTCATAAAAGAAGAGGTATCCTTGATTATTTGTGAACTTTGGTTATGGATATTCCATTTATTTTTTATGTCGTCAAAAGACCTAGATACAAATTTAAGAAACATCCATTTAAATTCACCAAAGATTATCCCCAAGGTGAATTTTCACAAACACCCTATACCATTATACATGTTAAAGACATTAGGGATTACATTCACCATAAGTATGAGTCTCTAGGAGACTTTGAGATCTATAAGGAGATGAAGGACATGATAAGAGAAAATGGAAAATGGTAAGATGAGTTTTCACATCTTGAGAATCTAAGTGTCATTCGAATAATGGAACTCTATGAATTAGACAAAGAGAAATGAATCAAAATCATTTTGACCATAGTACAAGAATAATTCTTTTGGATTGGAGATCTCCCAGTGAAGCTATGCAGTGATTTGATTCATGGTATAATAGGTCTGGATAACTCTGATGTGATCTTTATCATGGAGAAGAACACAAAGAAACAACTAGAAACCCTAACCCATTCGAGATGGGACAAGAGGGCGATGGCCATAGCCAACATCTTTTAGCAAGATGCTAGATTAGTTTCCATGATTCTCATATATAAACTACACTATAGCAATTGACCTAACTTGGTATCCGCAGGAGTAATCATGATGGCATATAGAATGGTAAAGGAAAACATCAAGTACATATGCAAAATACTTGCACAAAATTTTTTGGAGAATGTGAAGCAGATAAAGAAGGATAATTTGAAGGCATTAAATTTTGGATCATTATTGATACACATGTACATCCACATTGTACACAAATTTCCTGGTATGCACCCTAGAGCTTGGAAGATAGCGAACCCACTAGAATTCATATTGCACAAAGTTATAAAAGCCAAAATAGTAAATGGGTTGATGGAAAACTATTTGCGATGATCAAAATTTTGTAGAGACAAATGAGAGAAAGATCAAGGATACTTGAGGCTTTGGTAGAGTAGTATAGAGATACAATCTATTTCATGGTTGAAACTAATTGTGTTTTCTTTGAGGCAGTACAACCTAGAAGGAAATGGTGCTATCCTCTACGATATGAAGTCATTCTGGAGGTTTTGACTATGCAAGTTGAACATGTATTATCCTTGGAGATTGATCCATCTCAAGAAAGATGGGGCACATATGAAGAGAATTATGTGAATTAAGGGAAGAAAAAACTCAAGAAGAAAGGAAGAGGAAAGTAGATAATGTGGTAGACAATCTAGCATCCAAGGCTATTATTACAAAGGAAGAGATGAAAGAGGTAAGGAAGAATATGAAAAAAGGTGTTTCTGGGTTGGTGAGTACTGTTCCTACAGCCCTTGCACCTCCAGAAATAGATAAGGTTGTCACTCCACCTCCTACTATAGTTTATGTACCTAACACCACACCTACACCACCTAAGAGGACATCACAAGAAGAGAACCCCAAGGAATTACCTAACAGACACACTAGATTCACTAAACAAGACTCTCTACCTAAGAAACAAAGGATAGATGTTGTAAAGGAGAAAGCAGAGGAGAAGAAAGTAGAAGAGAAAAGAACAGAGGTGAAACAAATCTGGAAACCAGATATGAATATATTGGAGAAGAGGATCATTGAGTAAGGAAATCTTATTTCATTGAATAGATACTAAAAGAGGTATGATGCATCTGATCAAATTTTGATTGAGGACATTGTCATCAATCATTTACTTATTTTTAAGAAGAACTTATTAGAAGTTGAAGGCAATATACCCGAGGATCTATATGAGAAATTAGAGATAAGAAAATAGTTAGCACAAATTGAAGATGAAACTATCAGAACACAATCCATTAAAGATATGTTACCTATTGTTTCTGTTAAAGAGATAGAAAGGATATCCAATTCTATGAAACCTCTATTGAGAACTAAATCAAGACTGGTAAAGATAATGGGGAGAAAATATGATGAAGTGGTTGAGGAAACACAGAAGGATGTAGACAAGGTTCTGATGGGGATTGAGCTTGAGAAGTCTTCACCTCTCAAGATAAATAAACCTAAATATATTCTAAAAGGTGATTCATCAAGGGTAGCTGAAGTAAAACTTGATACATCATAAGTTTAAGATGATAGTCAATTTGTCAGTATTGTAAAGAATCCATATTTCTTTGTTACTGGTGTGCTTGTGCCTTTGGACACTTTGTAGGATTTTAGTGACCCTTTTGAAAGGGATATTGACAATGCGGTAGATATTGGAGGAAGAATTGATTTGAAAGTGGTAGAGAATGAAAAATGGAAAGAGAGTGAAGATGAGGTAGTTAAGGAAAAAGTAAATAAAGTTGAAGTAAAACAAGAAACTCATGTATATGTTTCTTCATCTTTATTGTTGGAAAGTGGAGATAAAAATCTGAGCATTGATGTTGAGAGCATGGATGAGGATGAGTTGATGAATTTATCTTACATAGCCTTTGCCAAAGAGAAAAAGAGATCTGAGCAGAAAGTTGAGAAAAAGTCAAGGGTAATGGAAAGAGTAGTTGATATCGTCAACAAAATCCTACCTATACCTCTTACTTTTCAAAGAAAGGACACTGCAAAAAAATTGAACAAGGCATTGGATGATTTTGACAGTCACTATGAATCCTTAGAGAAGATCATAGAAGATAAAGCATAATAGAAATACTTAGCAAATAAGTTAGAGGAAGTATGCAAGTTTATTGCATGGGACTTGGGCATACTGGGCAAAATAATGAGTGAAGAAAAGAGTTGTGTAACACATGGAAGGATGTTATATATTTACTATGTACATCCTATCAGACATCTTCATAACATTGAGGACATCATAGAAAATGATAGACAGACCCTAGATAATTTGATGCAAAGTGTTGAGACCTCCTCACACACTGTATTGGAGTTAGACAAAGAAGTGTCTAGAATATTGGAAAAATTGAGTGTGTTGTAATTAGAGAAAGGGAGAGTTATGAGAAGATTTGGTATGTTGAAGGGTTTAATTACTCCTAAGTTATCAATTCTTGAGATACACCTTTCAAACATGGAGAAGCTAGCGCAAGATCTCACTGGGAACATGTCTACTGAGTAAAAGGCAGTAGAGACATCTTCTTTTTCACTGAATAGACTAATTCATGTGAGTAATATATTGCTAAAGAGTTGGACATAAGAAGTAAAGATCTTGGAAAGATCTTTCCAATATGTGCTCAAGATGGTCTAAATTTTTAGTAAGCAGTTGTATCATTTTTGTTATGTATTCTATATTTTTGTATACCTTTTCCATTGATGTCAAAGGGGGAGAAGATAAGATATGAAAAATGTACATAGGAAAGATAGAGAAGATAATTTAAATAGTAAATATGTAAAGGAGATAAAGAAGTGTAATGTTTTTTTTTGTATTGACACTTAGCCATTTTTCACTAAGTGTTGCCATCAATGCCAAAGGGAGAGATTGTTGGAAAGTGTTTAATTTAGGAGTGTTTAGGAACACATTAGGGTTGTCATTTATAGAAAAATAGCAGTTATAAATGATCGCTTGAAGTGGAACATAGTTTTAGAGTTAAGGCTTGCAAAAATGACTAACTCCAGAAAGTAGTTTACAGGGTACAGGAGTACATTTTTGGGCGGGGAAAATTATATATGATGAATGAAGACATGAGATATTAGAGGAAGATATTTTAGGGTATGATAGACTTTTAGTTAAGGTCTCTTGAGTTATGGAGTTTAGAGATGAGAAATATAGATGTTTGAAGACATGCGAAGACAATAATACAGTGAGACAGAATAGTTGAATGGTTGTGATGATTGAGGAACTGTAATTTGGAATCTAAATGTGCTATGTTGGATTTGGATTGTGTATTACTTATATTTTCTAGTGTATGATCACCAACCTTGTATTTACTTTCTGTATAAGTGTTGGTTCTATTTTGCGATGTATTTGGGACCCGACTGGGTATGTAATAATGTGTGTGTGTGTATGTGTGTGTGTGTGTGTGTGTGTGTGTGTGTGTGTGTGTGTGAAGAGATTTTGAGAAGTGAAGTATGGTATGTATGTGAACGAATGAATGGATGTGTTGTGATATCTAAATAAGATAGATAGTGATGCAAGAAACAACTAGAACTACCTAGGCATAACAGATGTTTTTTTATGTTCATTTTGATAAAGCGTTATAATACAGACATATTTATGATTGTATGAGTAGTGAGCTTAGTGTATACCTTTAACAAGGTTTTATATTCCTTTAATAGGGAAATGTACTAATGTAATATTCAACTCCTAACAGGGCTAGGTATCCTAATAGGGACATAATACTTTTAGTACACATTTTTCGGTACCATCCCCACCATGGTTTTCCATTTTCTAGGGATTCCTCAATAAAAAATTCATGGTGTTATGAGTTGTGTGTTTTGTGTTTATGTTATTTTCATTTTATCAATTATCTATTTAAGTTGGAATTTGATAAGTTTAATTTTAAATTTTTGTAATATTGATTCACCCTCCACTCATAATTACTTAATCCTAACAATTGGTATCAGAGCTATTGGCCCTTGGAGAGAAATTCTAATAGCTTAAGGGAAATCAAGATAGATTATGAAAGTTGGGAGAAAACTTTGAAGCATCACTTGAAGACCTTGATAAGGCTAAAGAAGAAAATGGTGACTTGAAATTAAAATTGAGAAGAGAAGATGGTTTCATCAAGAAAATGAAGGAACAACATGAACTATCCAGGAATCAGAGACAATATCTTATAGATAAAATAAAAGAAGATTCAAACAGTGATACTTTAGATCAGATAAAACAGATTGAACAAGAGAATGATACTTTGAAGCTTGATTATGAAACTACTTATATTAAAATGGATAAAGAGATTCAACATGTAAAGAATGATAGAAACAAAATTCAAGAAACCTTAAAAGGTGCTAATATTCACATGGGACAAATGCAGTTTGAACTGGATGACTATAAGAAAAAATATCTGGAATTAGAGAAATACAATCAAATCATAAAGGGAGAACTTGTTGAGGCTAAGAAATATATTGAAAAACTTCATATGAGAATTGATAAGATTTATGAGCATAGAGATAGACAAAAACCTAAAAGAGACATGCCTATATTTGGCTTCAATGAAGCTGAATGTTCAAAAACTCAGGAAGAAAAATCTAAAGTGAAGACTGATGAAGAAATACCTACTCTTGAAGAACCTAAAGAATGGATTAGACCTTTTAGAGGTAGATTCTTTGGATGCAACAAGATTGGACACATGAAGAGATACTACAGAGATAAATTTCCTTACAAATCCTTTTTGGGATTGTTTTTTTTAATTTTCATGCATATGGACACAAGAAGGAAAAATGTAGGAAGCCTGATCAATCAAGAACCAAGAAAGATTACACTAGAGAAGGAACAGTCGCTAAGATCATCTATTAAAAATGCAATAACTTTGGGCACCACAAAGTATTGTAAGTTGTAGATTAATCAGAACACACCACCTCCAACATTCTACAAATGCCATAATCCAGGACACATAGCAATGTTTTCCAGATACAATAGAATAGAGAACAGAAGTGGACCTCCCCCTATTGATGTAAAGAAGAATACTGGTGATGCTAAGAGTATTGCAGATGAATTTAACTGTCATTTCAGGAAATAAGGAGATATGAATATTGAGGAAAAGTTTCAGGGAGAGTCGATAGATGCTACCAAGTCTTTTCCTGATGCTAACATTGCTACATCAACCTAAATGGCCAAGCATTTTAAGGGGAGAATTGGAAAGAAACATCTGAAATCTATCCAACCCCTAATTATGGAGATTAAGCTCTTGCAAGCTTAGGGAGAGTATGTCTAAATATTATGGAACATATATATGTGATCGCATAGATTTATAGTCTATATCATGTGATCCATAGATTATTAGTTAACTGGATCATGTGCAAAGATGAGCTTATGGGGAACTATGTCATTTCTTTACATAGAAAAGTATAAGGACAATCAAAGGAAGTTATATAATCATCATTTGAAGAATCAGAGCCAAAGAAGAATAGAGATTTGAGAAAGAAGATCAAAGAAGCAAGTGTTTTGTGCGATTGGACGAAGAAGAAATTCACAGATTCATCAAAGAAGTGGTATTTTTTATTATTTACAAAATTTGGTTATGGATACTCCATTGATTTTTAATTTAGTCGAAAGACCTAGATACAAATTTAAGAAACATCCATTTAAATCCACCGAAGATGACCCCGAAGGTGCATTTCACATAGAGAAATGCATATGCAAGTAACTTCTAGTATCCCCTTGAATCCACTTGGTTAGAGAGCCTTTATTTTTGTCAAATCAAGTTTGACCCATAGGTAAACTTTAAGTGAGTTTTGGCAGGGTAAAACAAACTCCTATAGTTGGGTTTAGGTCCTTTTTGAAGGCCCACTTGATATACCAATGGGTAAGGATAATTTTTAACCATAGGACCACCTACATGTAAATTTTGAGTCCTTTCAAAATTTATCTTCTCAAGATGGAAAAAAATCAACTTTTGAAGGTTTTGCCTTGGGTAGAAAACTTGCCTTTGGTTTGCTAGTAATTTCTTTCCCCATCTTCAAGCCACCTCTTTGAGTTCCATTTTTAGAAACCATGTAAGAGGTTGGGAAGGCCAACTAATAGGGACTCACATTTTTTTCAAGGAGTTGGAAAATGTGTGTGAATCCTTTTAGAGGGGATTTTGGAGAAAATTTTGGGTGTTCAACCACTCTCTAGTTTTAGAGACTACTCTTTTTTGGGAGAGAATTTTGCGGCTGAGAAAGAGATGCTAATTTTTGGGGAAGCTCTTCCTGAACTTTCATATTTTCCATAGCTAGAGTAGAGGTTGGTATCATCTGATGACATGTAACTGACTGAATGTTTGACAATGTTAAGTTGAAGATAATGCAAGGAATTAAATCAGTTAATCTATTGTATTGTCATTGATGTCAACTTAATATCATCTGTACAGTCATGTACATAATGCCAAAGACTTCAAAGAACCAAACAAATAAAGGTTATGCTTTTAGCAATGCATAAAAGTCAAGTATTCACTTAGTCACAAACAACACCGACGAAATGCACATCGACGATCAGAGAAAAGAAGAACAGTCACAGTGATACCCGACGAACTAAACTACATTATTTCCCGATGAAGCAAAACCACAAGATGCCCGACGAGCAAAGTCAGAAGGATGCTCGATGAGTAAAATTCTAATGATGCCTGATGGATGGAGATCATGAAGCTAAATGGAGTCTCACTAATGGAACTATCAGTTGTCACTGAAAACTAACTACAGAGGTGACCGACGGAATAGAGAGTTTAGAAAATGACAAAATATCTAGCTGGCAAGAGCTAAAGATAGACTTAACTGGTTGTTTTCTTTGTTTTATTCAACCAGAGTTAAGTGATTGATTTAAATATGATTTGTACAGTTGAAAAGAATATAATTACGAGACAAATCAGGAGTTATTCTTTAAATCTAATTGGCTGGATTGTTTTTCACGCCAAGAATCAAGAATCAAGAAATAATGAATAGCATGTCTATATAAGAGAAAATATTAATTCATTTACGAATGGGATTAAGGGGAGTGAATAGAAAGAGTATGGTAAAGAGAAATTGATGAAGAAAAACTTCATACAGTCCTGATCAATCAAGCTGAAGGATAGCTAAGGAATTCTACAAACACCGACGAACAGTGAAGCACAACATCATAGAATAGAAAGTGTGGAGCACAAAGAATTGAATTGATACATTGATCAGAGAGGTAATGTACTTAAATAGATATAAAAATATGAAATTCAAAGTTGCATTAGAAACAAGTCATAGTGTTTCAGTTTAACCATTGAAGCATCAAGTCTCTTAACTGAGCAGGACTTAACAGTCTTCTATATATTGAGGTACATCCCAAGGAGTGCCAAAAAGGTTGATTCATGAAAGTAGCATTGGACTTTCCCAACACCTATTGAAATTATAAGAAGGAGGTTGATTCAAGGATGGTAGAAATAGATGCCCGATACTAAGTGACAACCTCTATGTATAAAATCCTCTAACAAGGTCGCACTTAACAGTGTGTTTATAAACTTTAACAGGGTTGGCTCTTAAAAGGGCTCACTTCAGAAGAGTGAAAATTTGGGGTACCGGTCCTAGTGGTTTTTCCCTTAAAAGGGTTTCTACGTTAAAAATTCAAGTGTTATATGTGTATGATTCATTTCTTTATTGTTTTGTATCTGACATAGTTACCACTGGATTGATCAATATACTCAGCTTATTTACTGAGTTTCAGTAAATAGTTATACTGCTTATTGGTAATCAAGAAAGAATAAGGATTGCCAGAGAACACCGACAGACAGTTAATCATTATAAGTATTTCATGGCATGTGTCTTGTAGGGACTTAATAATCTGAGGTTTATTGATTGGTGGTTAAGTTTGAAGGATAAAATTTTGAGGCCACTGATTCACCCCCCCCCCCTCTCAGTTATTACTAACAATTGGTATC
>MU226196.1:1525088-1548766 GCA_018584345.1 Thuja plicata
TAGTGAAAGTGAAAGTGAAGAAGAAGATCTAGATGAAATAGAAGCACTTATGGCTAGAAGAATGCAGAGAGGCAAAGGTAAATACAAAGGAAAGTTACCACTTGTATGCTTTAATTGTAAAGAGATTAGACACTTTGCTACAAGATGTCCTAACAGAAGAAAAGATGACAGAAGTAATGACAGACATTTTGAGAAGAAATCTGACAGAGGTGATAAAAAAGATTACAGAGGTTACCGACAATCAGAAAGAAGAGATACCCAAGACTACAAGGACAAAGGAAAGAAAGCCAGCTACCTAGCTGCTTGCAAAGATGAAGATACTGACACCGAACCTGATGAAGACATCGAGATGGTATTTGTGGCTATGAAGGATGATTCAGATGAAGATGAAAGGTATGAAGAAACTGCACTCATATCTAAGGTTAGCACAAATGACATTTGGATTATAGATAGTGGATGCACTCACCACATAACTGGTGATAAAGAAAAGTTTAACACTTTTGAGTATTATAATAGTGGTACAGTAAGAATGGGTAATGATACACCTTGTCTAGTTGAAGGTAAAGTAACTATAATGTATAACAACCTAATTAAATGTGAAAATTCTTATTGAGTAAAAGGATTGAATTATAATCTATTGAGTATTTCTCAGCTGAATAATTTAGGTCACAGAGTAGCATTTGAGAACAAGAAGACATAGATCTTCAATGAATCAGAAATATTGATTGGTACCAGCGAACAGGCAAAAGGTAACTTATTCTATCTGAATGATACTAACACCACTTGCTTAATGACTAGAAATGAAGACATATGGTTGTGGCACAAAAGATTGTGTCATGTGAATTTTGACAACATGATTAAAATAAGCAGGAGAAATGTAAGAGGCATCCTGACGATGACAAATCCCGACAACATCATATGCAAGAATTGTCAAAAAGGTAAAATGACAAAGTCTAGTTTCAAAAGTAAAACCCATAAATCTGATGATATTCTAGAATTAGTCCATACTAATCTATATGGACCAATGAGGACAAAGAGTTATTATGGAGATAGGTATTTTATTCTCTTTGTTGATGATTACTCTAGAATGATGACAGTTATGTTTCTAAAAGATAAATCTGAAGCATTCAAGATGTTTAAATGGTATAAGGCTATGGTAGAGAAACAAAGTGGTAAGGATCTAAAAATTTTGAGATCAGATAGAGGAGGATAATTTATATCAGATAAATTCACTAATTTGTGTAATGAGCATGGTATAAAAACATGGGTTTCTGCACCAAGAACACTACAACAAAATGGGATTGTTGAGAGAAGGAATAGATCAATAGTTGATTGTGCTAGAACACTGATGATAGAGAAAGGCATCACCCAAATCTTCTAGAGGGAAGCTGTCAGTACTGCTATCTACACACTGAATAGAGTACAATTGAAGAAAGACACAAAGAAGACACCTTATGAGCTATGATATGGTAAAACACCCAATGTAAGTTACTTCAAAATCTTTGGTAGTCAATGTTATATCTTAAAGGATGATAGAAATGGAGAGCTTCACACCAAAAGTGATGAAGGTATCTTTCTAGGGTATTCCACCAAAAGCAAAGCTTATAAATGTCTTATCAAGGCTTCTAACAAAATTGTTGAAAGTGAAAATGTAAAGATAGATGAATTTGCAAAAAAGAATGAGCTGGAAAGCACAAAAGAACTAGAGGACTACAACAAGTTTGTATACTGTGAAGAACCCAAAACTCTGCCCGAGCAATGGTGCTTAATTCCAAAACAACAGAATGTTGCAACCGATGGTCAGACTGTAATTATCGATGGTCAGGATAATGATCAAAATAATGTGCAAGGTGATGAAGAACAGAATGATGATCAAAATGATGATCAAGCTGATAGACAAAGAGCTAAACCTGTACTTGCAAGATATGTAAGAAGGAACCATCCAGAGATCCAGATCATAGGAGATAAGAAAGCTAGTACAAGAATAAGAAGTAAGTCTTTAAACTCAAATTGTCTAATTTGTGAGTTTGAGTCAAAATCTGTCAATGTTGCACTTGATAATGAAGAATGGATAAGTGCTATGAATGATGAGATTGAGAAGATTGAGAAGAATAAGACATGGTCACTTGTACCAAGACCAAATGAAAATAATGTCATCGGTACAAAATGGATAATCAGGAATAAGCTGAATGAGAATGGAGAAGTCACAAGAAACAAAGCAAGACTAGTATGCAAGGGGTATGCACAAGAGGAAGGTATAGACTATGGAGAGACCTTTGCACTCATTGCTAGGCTAGAAGGAGTAAGAATATTACTTGCTTATGATGCATTCAAAGGATTCAAGGTATATCAAATGGATGTCAAGTCAACATTCCTAAATGGAATACTTGAAGAAGAGGTATACATTAAGAAACCAGAAGGGTTTGTCAATCTAGACAAGAGAAACATGGTATGTAGACTTCACAAAGCCTTGTATGGATTGAAACAAGCTCCTAGATCCTGTTATGAATGAATTCATTCCTATCTTATAATTATTGGATTTGTAAGGACTAGTGAAAATAGTAATCTTTATTTGAAGGAAGATACTGATGCTAACACTTTGATTGCTGAAATATTTGTTGATGACATCATATTTGGAGGCAATGATATGCTATGCAAATTATTTGCTAATGAGATGAGAAAAGAGTTTGAGATGTCTATGTTTGGAGAGATCAAGTTCTTTCTTGGTCTATAGATCATTCAACAAAGTGAAGGTATTTTCATTATACAGTCCAAATACATCAAAGAGGTCCTAAAAATATTTAAGATGGAAGATTCCAAACTAGTTGGAACACCGATGGCTACTAGATGTAAGTTAACAAAGGAGGACAAGACAAAAGAGGTAAATCAGACTTTGTACAGATCTATGATTGGAAAACTCATGTATGTCGTACACACTAGACCAAATATTGCACTTGCATTAGGAATTGTTGCTAGATTTTATGCTAACCCCAGGGAATCACATATGACTGATGTGAAAAGGATTTTAAGATATCTGAAGAACACTAAGGAATATGGCTTATGGTATAGAAGAGAAGGCAAATTTGAACTTAAGGTGTTTACCAACGCTGATTGGGCTGGTAATCTTGATGACTGGAAGAGCACAACTGGAGGAGCATTCTTTATGGGTGACAAACTTGTCACATGGATAAGAAAGAAGCAAGGATGCATCTCTTAGTGTACTGCAAAAGCAAAATATGTTGTTACTGCTACAAATTGCTCAAATATTGCATGAATCAAACAGTTGCTGGAAGGTATGCATATGAAGATCTTAGAACCAGTGATTATCTATTGTGATAACACCAGTGCAATAAGCATTTCCAAGAATCTAGTCATGCATTCCAAAACTAAACACATTGCTATCAAGTATCATTATTTGAGAGAACAATTTCAAGAAAAGGAAGTGATACTTGAGTATGTGAAATCAAAAGAACAATTGGCCAATATCTTCACCAAGCCACTGCCCAAGGATACATTTGAGTACTTGAGAAAGAAACTAGGGGTCAAACCCTTGTCTACCAGTTAGTAAAATGACTGAAGGCTGCATCAACCTACATATTATCAGAATATCAGAAATGTTGATGCAAGCAAAAAGATGAACTTCAAAGCTACATCTATATACAGAAAGGTATATATCAGAACCGAGCACTAGAGCATATTGTTGTATTGCTGATGGATAAGGGAAATTCAAGGAATATATTATGGATGGAGAAAAATGATTGTTTGACATGAATGTCAGATATTTGTAAGATATTTGTTTGGCATTATTGTCAAAGGGGGAGAAATTATCCATATTATCAAATCTTTTTGGAAATAGAAATTCATTATCCATTATCATCTAAACTCCAATAGGGAGAGATTATATCCTAGGGAAGAGAAAATTGTATGGAAAGATTATACAAAGGGAGAGTTGTTGACAAGAGAAAAAGACATCAAAAGAGAAGAACAGTCAAGAGAGATAAATTGACACAAGGAGAGGACACAACACAAGAAGACAGAGAGCTGCAAGAATCAAATCTAAGCTAAAACAGAGCTTACCGATGGTCAGATATTTATTGGTTGACAGAACAAAAAGATTGGTAGTTTGATGAATCTCAACTGTTGTATTTCATATTGTATTAGAAATAGTATAGTGTGATAATATAGTATGTTGCTATCAATTCCAAAGGGAGAGATTGATGACATGTAAATGATTGAATGTTTGGCAATGTTAAGTTGAAGATAATGCAAGGCATTAAATCAGTTAATGTATTGTATTGTCATTGATGTCAACTTAATATCATCTGTACGGTCATGTACATAATGCTAAAGACTTCAGAGAACCAAAGGAATAAAGGTTATGCTTTCAACAATGCATAAAAGTCAAGTATTCACTTAGTGACAAACAACACTGACAGAGTGCACACTGATGGTCAGGGAAAAGAAGAACAGTCACAGTGATACCCGATGGACTAAAGTACAGTGTTTCCTGATGAAGAAAAACCATAGGATGCCCGATGAGAAAAGTCATAAGGATGCCCGATGAGTAAAATCCCAATCATTCCCGACAGATGGAGATCACGAAGCTAACTGGAGTCTCATAGAAAAAACTCTTAGTTGTCACCCACAACTAAGTACAGAGGTGACCAACGGAACAGAGAGTTCAGAAAATGACAAAATATCTAGCTGGAAAGAGCTAAAGATAGACTTAATTGGTTGTTTTATTTATTTTATTTGACCAGAGTTAAGTGATTAATTTAAAGATGATTTGTACAGTTGGAAAGAAGATAATTACGAGACAAATCAGGAGTTATGCTTTAAATATAATTGGCTGGATTGTTTTTCATGCGAATCAAGAAATAGTGAATATCATGTCTATATAAGAGACAAGCTTAATTCATTTACGAATGGGATTAAGGGGAGTGAATAGAAAGAGGATGCTGAAGAGAAACTGATGAAGAAAAACTTCATACAATCCTGATCAATCAAGTTGAAGGAGAGCTAAGGAATTCTATAGACATCGACGAACAGTGAAGCACTGCATCACAGAGCAGAAAGTGTGGAGCACAAAGAATTGAATTGATACATTGATCAGAGAGGTAATGTACTTAAATAGATCTAAAAATCTACAATTCAAAGTTGCATTAGAAACAATTCATAGTGTTTCAATTTAACCATTGAAGCATCAAGTCTCTTTACCAAGTAGGACTTAACAGTCTTCTATATATTGAGGTACATCCCAAGGAGTGCCAAAAAGGTTGATTCATGAAAGTAGCATTGGACTTGCCCAATACCTATTGACAGTCTAAGAAGGAGACTGATTCAAGGATAGTAGCAATAGATGCCCGATACTAAGTGACAACCTCTATGTATAAAATCCTCTAACAAGGTCGCACTTAATAATGTATTTGTAACCTTTAACAAGGTTGGCTCCTAAAAGGGCTCACTTTAGAAGAGTGAAAATCTGGGGTACCGGTCCCAGTGGTTTTTCCCTTAACAAGGTTTCCACGTTAAAAATTCATGTGTTATGTGTGTATGATTCATTTCTTTATTTTTTTGTATTTGACATAGTTAAAACTGGATTGATCGGTATACTCTACTTATTTACTAAGTTTTGGTAAATAGTTATAATGCTTATCGGTAATCAAGAAAGAATAAGGATTGATAGAGAACACCGACAGACAGTTAATCATTATAATTATTTCATGGCATATATCTTTTAGGGACTTAATAATCTAAGGTTTATTGATTGGTGGTCAAGTTTGAAGGATAAAATTTTGAGGCCACTGATTCACCCCCCACCCTCTCAGTTATTACTAACATCATCCTACCCATGAAGTGCATTATATGTTTTTTTTTTTGAGAAATTATGTTTTCTTTAGAAGCATTGTGTTTGCATTTTTTGTTTTGAAATGAGGTTTCTTATGACTAATGGTATGTTCTACATTGAATATTTTTTCTTATTTTTTTATGGGAGTGAAGGCCAAACTCATCCTTCAGAGGGAAGAGTAGCCTTGGGGGTGAAGGGAATTTTGGGACACTCCATAGAGTGTAGAGTCTCTCTTCTTGGAAGAGAGGGATAAGAAAGGATTATGAGATCCTTGTTGATGTTATGTTTTTGCTAAAATGGGGTGCATAAGGGGATTTTTTGGTTGGTAGCCATGTGGGGGTCATAAGGGTTGTTATTGAAAGGAGCAGGGTGTAAAATGAAGTTTGTGTGTAAGCCTTGTGAAGGTGTTGGTACTGTGTATTTGTAACTTTATCCTCTTGGATACTTGGTCCACTTTCACCCCCATATTTAAGTCAATTTGTGAATTGTGTGAAAGCCTTGGTTGTGAATCTTGTGTTTATATGAATGTGGTGTAAATTTAGATGTTTGTAAATGTATTTTGTATGACTATAACCCATTTGGTTCTTAGTTATCCTAGCTCAGGAGTGGCCTTGTAAAGGCCTAGGATGGGAGGTGGGCCTCCATGGTCAAGACACAACTTTTAGTTGCAGGTCAGTACCTGTGCAAGCTTGGAAGAGATGGTGTCAAGAATAGAGCATGTTTCCCCCTGGTCGTTGGAGTCTACAGTCCATTTGTATTTGGAAATATTTTTATGTCTGTAAAAAAATTATTATTTTGTAATCTTTGTGAAATTTTGAATTCTTTCATAGGAATTTTTACTACCAGTTGTAAAAGAAATTCATATTTGTTAATTGCAGCAAAGAAATGTAAATAAGAAGTTTTAAATATTTATTATTAAGTTGGAGTAGAAAGCTCTTTAATGCTAGCTAGAGATTAAAAATCTTTGTATTTGGATTTTTCCTAAAGTTTGTAAATGATAGGATTTCTTGTATAGATATATATTATTAGTTTCGTAAAGTTGGAGCAAGGAGAATTGTAGATTAGAAGCTCATTATTTTTGTTTGTAATATTGTTATTATTCGGCCATTTATACATAGCTAAAAAAAAGGAAGGAAAGTTTAAGTTATGTATTTCTATCTAATTGGAAAAACCATGTTGAAAGGAGATAAGAAGAAAGTGTTTTGTTAAAATATATTAGTTGTTTTTTGTAAGTTTAGATCTACATATTTTACTTCATTGTAGCATGCTAGTTAAAAACAAGAGAAATTTGAAATCTGAAATTTACATTTGGGTTTAATATTCACTGTCATTCTTATGAATTTATATACCTGAAATATTATTCTTCATAAATGTTATAAATTTGTAGCTTATTGGTAAAGAAGGAGAAAGAAATTTTATTTTTCCAAATGCAGGTAGATATTATATGTTATGGTTAAAATTTGTTTTGGAATATTTGTTGATGGAATTGTGGTGTAGAAAATATAAACAAGAAATCTGATATCAATACAATTTTAGAATAATCCATTCAAAAGTATAGCCGCATCACAATATGGTTAACTAGAGGAATATTAGGGAAACATTGATGTTTCACTGATGTGGTATTTCATTACAGTCTATGCACCAATCAAAAATATATATATTCATGGAATCTATTGTTGACTTTTACCTATCAATTTATATATACCTATACAATTAATTGAATATACAACTCATAATATTTTGTTTGAACTTTGGGGTTTCACACCCTTATCTTTCATATCCATGCTTCGTCGATTCCCTCAACTTTCTCTTCTTTCCAAAGAAACCTTTGTTCATTGATGCACTCTTGGAGTTATTTGAAAGTGCCCTTTTGTTCATTGAACAAGACTTAATGGGGAAAATCTTGTGATTTTTGAAGTCACACTTTTCCCTTCCCTATTTCAAATGTTTTCAAAATTTTGGAAGTTGCACATCCACCCCACCTTCTCTAAAGACTATGAGTTTTGGAATTTGCACTTCATCCTTGCATTTTCCAAAGTAATTGTCTTCATTTTTACTTTTCGCCTTCCCTTTGGAATTTTGGGATTTTCCCTTTGAGGCTTCCATTCCCAAACTTCTTTGGGTTATTTCCTTAGTAATTTAAAAAACTGGCCTTTTTAGGCTTCATTGTTCAGATTTTGAAAATCGCACTTCCTTAGTGTAATTTATGAATTATTTACCAAGTTTTGGAAATCACACTTCCATAGTTCTATTTCCAAAGGACTCGTAGAAATTCAAAAATCGCACTTCCTTAGTGTGATTTTTGAATGCATGCCTTTATTTCGTTTCCTTTCAGGATTTTGGAAATCACACTTCCTTAGTGTCATTTTTGAAGGCTTGCATTTATTCCTTTTCCTTTTGGATTTTCAGAAATCGCACTTCCTTAGTGCTATTTCTGAAGACTTGTCTTTCTTTTGGAAATCACACTTCCTTAGTGCAATTTTTGAAGACTTGTCTTTCTTTCGGAAATCACACTTCCTTAGTGCTATTTACGAAGACTTGTCTTCCTTTTGGAAATTGCACTTCCTTAGTTCTATTTCTGAAGACTTGTCTTCCTTTCAGAACTTGCACTTCCTTAGTGTTATTTTTCGAAGACTTGTCTTCCTCTCAGAAATTGTACTTTGTCTATGCTTTTTCTAATGAATTATCTTCAATTCTGCTTCATTTAATAAATTCATAAATTGCATTCTTTGTGCTTTTTCCAAAGATTTTCCTTCTTCCATTTTGGGATTTTGGAAATTCCCTTACCCTACTTCCAATCTCGTCGGTCTTTATCTTGGCGCATGTATTTATGAATTTCTTTAGTACTAGTTTGTAGCTTCAACCTAACTACATGGTAGGCTAGAGACCCCACAGTGAGACCGTTATGGTCTCTTTCACAAGCTCACCACCATTTATCCTAACCGCATGGAAAATCAATGACCCCGCGATGTGACCATAACAGTCTCTATCACGAGCTCACCACTATTTGGCCTAACTACATGGAAGAATGATGACCCCATGACAAGACTGCTATGGTCTTTATCTTGAGCTCACCACCTTTTAATGCTATTGGCATGAAAGATCGGTGATCTTGCGATAAGACTGTTATGGTCTCTATCGCGAGTTCGCCACTTTTAGTGGTAACCACGAGGCTGACCCGCAACCACGTGACAAGACCATTAACATCTTGGCATTCATCACCACCAAAAGGATTGATCCTTAGACACTCTTAAGTTTGGCACTTGCATATAAAAACTTAACTTGTGTTCCCTACTTGGTCTATGTGGGATTAAATAACTAGGATAACTATACCCAGCTCTGCAACTTTTTGTGGGACGTTTAAACATTGGCCAGGGCCGAAGGATTGATCTTCTACTTCCCAGCATTTTTATGAGGATAGTGTAGATGGAGATTAGATTGATCTCCTCAGAAATTTTAAGGTCGTCATCTCGCCCCCTCTCTATGCAAACGGGTTTGGTTAACTTGGTCATATATAATTGCATGGTGGTCATTATTAGATGTTGTAACACATAATTTAACGTGTAAAATAGAATTATTGGTGTGTTTTTTCCTTAAATTTTGGGCATGACGGGTACATACTATATACCATTTTAACCAACCTCCAATTAATGACTCCAATATACAATTTTATTATTATGTTTTTTTTGTAAGTGTAATGATTTCATTTTGCTATCAGGATGTATCTCCAGGCACTTCTACCCAACAGTTATACCTCATTATAATTGTACAAATTAGATACGATAAAAATGTTATATTATTATGTTATTTTCGTTAGAGTTTTGAATTAATTTTGATGATGTTACTAATATTCTTGTCACAATTCAATGTTCGGGGAAAGGCACCTGCAGTAAATGAGAGCATCAAAATAGAGGTGGACTCACTATTATGTGATGATGACATCACGTATTTCACAAACCTTGTTGATATGATAAGAATGATGCAAAAAAATATAATAAAGAACTCCTTCAATTGTTATTCATAGTCCCTCAAACTGATGAGATAAAAGAAAGGCTGAAACAA
This sequence comes from Thuja plicata, assembly GCA_018584345.1. Taxonomy (NCBI): domain Eukaryota; kingdom Viridiplantae; phylum Streptophyta; class Pinopsida; order Cupressales; family Cupressaceae; genus Thuja; species Thuja plicata. Next base: position 1,534,999 of record MU226196.1, read on the forward strand.
TTAACGGAGAGATTCCAAAACTTGCAAGTAAGCTTTCATGAGATCTTTAATTATAACATAAGTTCATTCATGGTTTATATTTTATACTCTTTTATGTCATGAACTAAAATATGTGTTGTTTTTATAGGATTTTTTGCAGCCTCATGATGTTGTTGGCTATGATCAAGGTACTTTAGGTACTTCAAGTGCTAGTCATGTTCCTATGCATACACCACCTCATCTGACCCCATCATCCATGCCTATATTGTCGACTGGAATGTTGGCAAAATGCAGCATACAGGCATCGAGTAGTGCACCCTCTAGTTGTAGACACATGACAGAGGGTGCACCAAGACATGTACATGGGGATGAGGAGGCCACTAGTAGTATGGTGATATTTTAGTAGCATTTTCTAGATCTTCCCGTATTACTAGTACGAGAACATTGTCCATCACATTTGTGGTGACCGATGATTTCTTTCCCATAAACATAGAGAAGGTTCTAGGTACTTTAGTTTTTTTAATTATTATTATTATATATAGTTCAATTCTAATTTACTTATTGATCACTTTTTTTGGACTAATGTTCCCATGATTATTTTTACACGCAATGATGTTTTTTATAAAAATATAAATGATATTACATTGGAGATCTTTGGTCCCACCATACATACATGGTGGAATGCCCAAAATCAACAATTAAAATATGAACTCATTAATTGTTTAGTTGTATTGTTCAAAAATCATACATTCAACAAAACCAAGGCCCTTCATAAAGCTGGTACATATCTAAAGTATGTGGGGGACCAATATAGGTCACATTTAGAGAAGAAGATAAAGTACAAGTGTACCCTCATGATTCTAGAGAGGGAGTGGAAGGACCTGGTGTTGGATGGAAAGGAGAAGGCTTAAAAGAGAAAAGGATATACACCACCAGGCCAAGGAAGGTATGTGATACTATCAACATTGTAATTTATATGTACTAATTACTCTTTAGTTTTACATAATCTAAGGTATTTCAAAATTTTCATAGGATGCCCGACACATTGAAGGAAACAAAGGCAATACTATAAAAACATGGGCAGCACAAACTTGGCTCTGGTGGTTACATCAATTTTTTTGCATGAATTGTAAGTATCAATAAATAAAATATTGCATCTAAATAATAAATTGAAAACAATTTTTGTTTTATCACACAATAGAAGAAAAATGCAAGGCTCTGAATTCAATAGAGCGCCCACACAAGATGACATGAAAATTTCCTTTCAGCAAGGCTATGATGTCATGGTTAAATGCCTAAGAGTCTTGAGTGGGAAAACACAAGCTTCCAGTGCATCCAAAATGCGGGTAAATAACCTAAATGAAGATTATTTAAAATTGAATACTTGTGCAATCTATTTGATATTAATTTCCACCATAAAATGGCAATGTGCCTATTTGTTTTAAATAAGAAAGCAATGATAACATTGCACATACATTGGAATGCAGCATGTTGAGGGTGGAGCACAACTTTCACATGAAGGTCATGGTGGGCATCCTGGTACTGGAGGTATTCATGCGCTATACAAAACTTTTTATGTAATTATTAATATGATTAAACATTTGAGCTTTGATTTCTGGGTTTTTTCTTAAAAATACACACAATCAAAAACCCAGAAATCAAAGCTCAAATTCAATGGATTGTGGAAATCTAATCGATTTAAATGATTAAACATCTTTAATTGCAATTGGTGTAGTAATTAATGTAACCTTTTCTATTTTTACTTTAGAGCATGTAGAGTGTGATGAATAAGTTGAGCATGATCAGGCTAGACAACATCAGGAAAGTCATGTGCCCCCATCAGGTAAAAATGACCATTGTTATTATTTTAAACAAATTTAATTGCAATTGGTGTATTGATTAATGTAACCTTTTGTATTTAAACTTTAGAGGATTTAGAGGGCATTCAGCATGTTGAGGATGAGGCTAGATGACATGATCGAGAAGATTATGTGGCCCCATTCGGTAAAGAACATCCTTGTAATGTTCTTTTAATTAATGAGATACTTGTAACAATAATAATAATAACTTATCAATTTAACCCATTTCTTTGTTATTGCAGTGGACCCCCATTTGCATAGGCATCCACATCGTGAATACATGATTGGCATACATTAAGATCACGAGAAGAGGGAACAACAACTAAAGAAGGGGAAAATGATGAAGAAAATGGTGCTCTACTTCTTCTTTACTTAGTTTCAAAAAAAAAAATTATTGTAATCATATTATGTCTTAATGAATGAATTTTATGTGTTAATGAATGCTATGCGATAATAAATGAATGTTATATTTTATTAATGGATAAAATAATGAATGAATGTTATATGTTAATGGGGAATTTAGAGTGATTAAGGTAACGCACTTTTCAATATTTCATTATGTTGCATTGTTAATCTTATTGAATCTTAATTGTAGGGTAGAAAAAAGACAACATGAACAACAACACCACAAGTTACTTAGTGGAGAGCATCATAGCTAAGGTCCTTGATTAACATTTCTAATTTTTGTTTCAATTTTTTGTTTACGTATCTTCTTTTTTATCATTCTTAATTCAACATTTATTTAGTTTGAAACTTTTATACAATGTTGATTAATAGTAAATGACCTAGCATTTGAGGTGCGTCAATAATTAACAATTCTATGGATGTGGTGACCAGTCAAAGGAATAATTCAGGAAATACACAATAATGTGATGTTTGGATGGAGCCTTCTCCATCAACACCCAGAGCAATTACCGAAGATAGATTGGTTGGATGTACAGGGCCATAAAAGGTGAGTCTATCACATTTTAAAAGCATCAAACCAAAATATATCATGAACTTTATAGTTATATATGGTAGTTTGTGCTAAATCACAATTCTTAGGGGGATAACGTACTTGATTAAGATTTATGATTTTTGTTTCAATTTTTTGTTTACATATCATTTTTTTGTTTATCAAGCTTAATTCAACATGTAACGAGAAACATTAATGTTATAGAAACATTTCATTACGTTTACGAATTTGGAAATTCACCTTTAAAGAAGAATGGTGAAAGCCATAAAATGGGGACAATAGTCTCGCAAGAAAACAAATCAAATGTGGTGGAAACAAACCAAATGAGGTGGAAAATATTACAAAATAAAATTGACACTTTGGGAGATTCTCTAATCAATAGTAGAAATAAAGTAAATCTGCTAAATTAGAAGGTCCTTGAGCCATCATGGAACTCACCAACATCACCTTCATACAAGGTCATTTTTTCACCTTGTTTTGTAATGCAGAGCATCCTGACACACAGCCATAATAGGGATATATTTCTCCCAACCCACCAACTCAATAGTTGAAACTCTTCATTAACTTCACAAACTACTCACTGGGCTTCAATAGCCTAAGACACACCCAATCTTCTCAAGCCCTCAATCAACATCTCACACAAATCCTTCCACATAAACATCTCTGGTTAAACCTTATGGACAACAACCAAACACCCTTGACTAATCTCATTCCAGGGACAACCAAAATACTTCCTAACATCCCAACTCCCATAGGCTGCATGGAACTGTCCCTATTTTTACGGTGTATTTGATTATCAAACATAACATAGAAACCTTTAGGACCCTTGACCAATTAAAATAAGGAATGTAGGATCAGTGACAAAGTATTGCAAACTTTAGGAGACTCCTACCAAAATACAATGAACGGAAAGGCAAACTAATTAGACTGTGACAATATGAGAATTAGGTCAATGGTGGAGGAGCATTAGGACTCCCAAGAGACCTTTAAGTCCAAAATATTCAATTTTTTGTAATAAGGACATGATAAGGCCATTAATTTAATTTTAATGTTTATTTGATGTTATTTTATGCTTTTGTTTTCAAATGTAAGGCCATTTGAGCCATAATGTACCCATTTGGCCTATTAAGCCCTATTAAGCCCTATTGGTCAAGGGTGGCTCAAACTAGTCAAAATGGTCAAACTAGGTGGAGATGGAATAAAAAAAAAATTTAGTTCATCTAGGTCATATTGGTCATGTTTACAAATTTATAGGGGGTTGTTGATGTAAAAGTGTCAAAATCGCAACAATGTTGCAAAAGTTGCATTGACAACTTTTGCAACATTTACAAAACAAGTTGTCTAATGTGGCAACCAGCATTCAACTAATCCAAAATATGGTTGGGAAATTTGGTAACCACCTTGTAATGATTCCAATATACCCTTTGGGTTGGGGTCAAGACAGATTGGAAGTTTTGGATGAAATTTCAATAAAAGACATTGCATTTTCATGGTGATTTTCCTATAAAAACTTATATCAGTCACGTGTCATTTCTAGTTAATTATGTATTTTGATTTTAAATAAATTTTGCAATGGACTATGTTGACTTACCTTCCAATTGAACCAATTTTTAATCCCTTTCATGCATTTTAGAGGAAGATCCAACACATTTTGTCAAAATAGTTAGTAAACCCTCACCTTCAAGGGTTTCAATACAGATTGGATGATATCTCGGTGTAAAACAATTAAAAAATTATCATCTCTTGGATTCTAGTATCTCATTTAGGTATTTAACTATTGTAATTTTTTTTGGAATGAAATGGATTTTTAGTCGACTAAATCTAGCAAGCCCTAGTGTGACAGTTTGTTCAAGTTTGGTGACTATGACTGCTGATTTTATTTGTTTTGGAAATAACAAGTATTGTATAAGTATTTGATGACTGTATATATTTTAATGAAGTTAAGAAGGACCTAAATAATCCTTTAATAATGTGGAATCAATAATTCTACATTAAACTTGGACATCAAATTTCTTTATACAGTCATAATTGTCTAAGTTTTGTAAGAATCATAACTTGAACTATTTAGTTCCAATTTAAATATTTCTCACTGTCAAATAATCCTTGAAGTGGTTGAATAAGTATGTGATGGATCATCACATACACCTTGGTTCCATTTTCATTTTTTCTATTGATGTATTAATTGACCACAATCTGATTATTCAAGTACTTTGACAGTAAACAATCACAGGATGGGTTAGACAAAATTGTGACTTGGTGGATGCTTTGTCATCTAATAAAGGATCCTTTCCATTATAATGTTCTATTTTCATCTTGATAATCTCATTTTTGTTTAAATAACCACTAACATACTCTGATCACATTTTCTCACTGTCAAAACTAGGAGAACTACCATTGTAAGCAATTTCCTTTGCTCATGGTTGTAATCCCAATAGGGGTATGGATTTGGTTTTGGTATTTATGAATTTATGAGGGGTTTTTTAACAAAAAAAAATGAGTCATTAAGGAGTTCATTGTCTCTCAAAGTTGTTGAAAGCGTAAAGGACATTGCCATGTTGTATGAAGTAGCCCAAGGACAACTAGTGCAAGAGCACTAGGAACACAATGAGGAACCAAGACCAATTTTTTGGTTAAAGCTTGTAATAAGGCCAAGGAAAGGCTGTTTGTTTCATTTTCATAGTTATTTAATGTGTTTACATGCATTTGAATGCAATTGTAAGGCCCATGAGCCATAATGTAACCATTTGGCCTATAAGGCCCTAGGATGGTCAAACTAGTCAAAGTGGTCAAAATAAGTACAAGTGGTTAAGAAGGTCAAAAGAGATCCAAATCATGTTTATTGATCATTTTTTATGTGTTGGAAAATTTTTGTGGTCATAGGAAGATATTTGGATAAAAATTGCAAAAAGTGTAAAAAGTTGCATAACAACTTTTACAACTTTGCACTAAATCATGTCATTATGTAAAAAAATCTTATCAACCACCTTGGAGGTTGGTTGCAACTATAAAAAACCAAATTTTAATGATTAAAATAGACCTCTTCGGGTCGAGAGAAACACCAATGAAAGTTTCAATAAAAACATTACATTTTATAGTCATTTTCTTGGTAAAGTTGTTGATCAGTCACATTGCATTCACATATATAGTTATAAATTTTTGTTCCAACCAAATGAGGAATGAAATATGGTGAATATACTTTATTTTTAATTCAAGTAGAGGTTTTTTCATGGATCGTAGAGGGAGATCCATCCAAATTTGTCAAAATAGTTACAAAACCCTCATTCGTAAGGGTCTGGCAATTGAATGCTCCCTCTCTCACAGTTAAACTATTGGAAAATTTTAAATCCTTGGGATTTGATATTTTTTTTAATTCCCTTTCATTTTATTTTGGTCTCATATCAAATGGATTTTTATCTATGGAGAACCATGATGCCCTAGTGTGACAGTCTATGAAAATTTTGTGACTATGACTACAGATTACATTTATCTTGGCAATAACAAGTATAGTAAATGGTTCTAATGGTTAAATGTGATTGAAATAGATATAATAGGATCTAAATATTTCTCTAATAACTTTTTATTAGAAGGACTATTTGTTTTTTAGCACTAATTGAACTTCTATAATTAGAATTATTTAAATCTGTGACAGAGTAAAGTTGGGTTAATTGGTGTAAAATCCATGTTTTTAATTATCATGTAATCACTGGTTTTTTGGAATCATAAAATTCATTCATACACACATTTATTTTACATTTTTCATGGTTCCATTGATGGATTGACTGATCATAGTCTAATTACTCAATCTTTGTAATAGTGACAGTCAATATCCTCGCGTATTTTCTTCTTGCAATGTGTATTCATGATGTGGAAAGGTTTTGATTGGGAAATAGGAGATCTAAATATATCACCCTACTGATTTGGAAATGTCTATAAATTTGGTTGAATCCATTGTGGTAAAGGAAAATATCAAACTGATCAAGCACTAGATAGTACAATCAGTTTAGGCATTGTTCAATGAGTTGTGTTCACTATTCTTTTAAAGATTTTTAATAAATGAGTGTTGTCTTCACATAATTATCTTACCATTGGGTAATGTTTCAAGTTTTTTTGTGGCCCATGGTTGATTAATCATACACTTCTCATGTTGTTCAAAATTGTCATAACTGTAACAGTGATATTGTTGATTGCATCCTTTCATGTTTTGGGACTTGTCTTGTTTTTGGAAGGCTAACCCTACCAACTTGAATTCCAAGGGACCACATGAATAAACTAAAAGGGTCAGAGAGGGAGGATTTGTGGTTTTTACAAGTTCTAAAAAGAGCCCTATGTATCATTATGTGATCAGACAATTAGGAATGGCAGTGAGTTTGAATTTAGAAGACAAATTGTTTGTGATTAGCCTTGAGATTGGTAGAGACCTTATTTCCTCAGATGAATAATGGATGTATCATGATTAGCAAGGTAGCATAGTGTACTTGGATTTATTTTTTAATTATTTTTTTTTTTTTGGAGGATTTTATAAGGTGATGGTGTGTGGTTGGAAGATAGTGAGTCTAAGAGTTGGTTGTGAAGGGAATTGTACAAGTTGTTAAGGAGCATAAGGGTAGGGTTGCATATAGGGTGTGAAAGTTGTGAAGATTTTGATCAAGGGTGAAAGGGTATGTTGAAGGGAACTTGTGAGTCCTTTTGGGTCAAATATGGAGTGTTTGTATTGAATCTTGGGAGAGTCTTTTGATGGAGATGGTAATTTGTCAAGTTGAGAAAGTATTTAATCTTGTTAGATACCTCAAATCCATGAAGCTAGAGCCTTGAAGAGATGTCTAGGTCAGGAAGTACCCTTAGGAGTTGTATTGTTGTAGGATTCTCTGCATCAAAAAATAGTGTTCATTGACGACACCGAGAGAGTTGGTGAGTGCTAGCTGTAGGATGAGACATGTTGATGAGTCCCAATAATAAAGAGTTTAATTTTGTGTGTGGAGAGAATGTTTCAAGTTAGTAAATGCCTAGGGATGGTTAGGGCATGTTGGTGAAGTATTGAACCATTGGTTGGATCCTTGTGTCTAGGAGGGAAAAGTGGTGAGTTTGTGGGAAACAAGTGCTTCTTCTACATCAGACAATTTGACAGAGATTTTGTGATTAGACCTTCAAGACAATTTCATGGCACATTCATTTATGATTTTGAAGTAACAAGAGTTCAATAAATGTATAAAATTCATTTCTTCCTTGCCTGTTCCAAAATGAAAGCTTTGGAAAAGGTTATAAAAGGTTCATCAGAATTTTGACAAAAATAGTCGTTGAATTTCCAATGAGAATGTTGTATGTGCGACAAAAAAATTTGTTGCAAGTATAAAATTCTCATCGGAACCTATTGACACCTAAAAAGTTTTGAGGAGAATGTTGTGTGTGTGACAAAAAAACTTCATCTCACATACTATGGTGTCGATGAAACCTGTTGCATGGTGTTCCTTGGAGGTCTGACAATGATGTTTGTCAAAATTTTGACGTAGTCAAGGGTATTTGATGCCTCTCATTTTTGACAAAAATTTCATTGGAAGTTTGATGAAATATTATTCATCGAAGAGTCCAAAAAAATTCTAGCAACGAAAAATTTGGCCAGCAATTCGTCTAACCTTTCACACATAACCGTCAAATTTCTACGATCATTCATCGGAAAATGCACCCAAATGTGTTAGCGAATTAAAGGAAAAGTAACCTATTGCAAATATTCAAAATAGGAAGAACCATTTATAGCCTTACCGCCTCAAAAATATAGTTCACATTCCTCAAAATGTTGAATGGTGACAACCATTTACTAAACTTGCAGATTTATCCTCATATATTTGTGTCAACAAGGAAGTCTACATAAAATAGATTAAGAAAGATCTCACTCTTTTGATGTCAAGTACTTAATTAGGCAACATTGACATCTCTACCATTGGATTTCTTCTTGATAATAGTAAATCCAATAGGATACTCCAAAATTTGTCGGTGAAACAAATAATTTTCACTCACATTGATTACTAAAGCTTTGCAAATGGTAGGTCAGATGTCACACCAACCATCTAATCATCACTTTTCAAATTTATACATCACCAAATAATTCACATCAACCACGATAATCCTCGTAGATGTTAAAATTATCTATCTATCAACCACAATAATTCAGGTACGTAAATGACACTATTTATGTAATTATTGCTTTATATGCAATTATTAAATAACTGTATTATTCATATATCACATAGCATATCTTTTTCTAATGCTCTGACACATCACCGTCTATGGTGCATCCAGATTGTACCATGATATAGTGTAAATAAAATATACTTATAAAAATAAATTGTATGTGGGTGCATTCTAGTTGCCTCATCGCCAGGGGCGTGTAGACACATGCTTCCATATAGGTTGGGGGAATGTGTATGCTCATGTATCATATACACATCTTTATGCATGCCTATTTTCTATGTGCCAACATGCCAAATTTTTCAAATCTAAAATACTCTTTAATCCAAAAATCTCACAACCTTAAGCAATTTTCACTTTCCTTTAATGCCTTCCTTATTGTTTAATAAGTTGTCATAAATGCGGCTAAAAGGGGGGTAAATTGAATGTTATACGACATTGGTGTTAGGACTATGAGAAGGATATACGATATTATATAGAAGAGGTGTTTCAAAGTGAATGACTAGAAAGATGGGAAGCCCATCAATGAGAAGTGAACCAACAATTCATCGAATAATCCTACAGGACGCACTTTGTGAGCCAAAATTTAGGAATTATGGTTTCTTAGAACACTTTTTGAAGTTGAATGGGTTCATTAATGAGATTGCTATGGAATTTTCTCAGACATTTAAAAATGGTGTGGAAATGATGAAGGGTTTAAAGGTTATGGCCACAGAGGAGAGGATTATTGAAGTCTCAAGGTGTCTTGTTGTAGGAGAACCCTACCCTGAAAGTAAAGATGTCAGAACAGCTAGAGTAAAGTTTAGTATACATGGGGATCCTCCACTTAAAGTAGATAAACAGGGAACAAGGAGGCTTTATTTACCATAAATATGAAAACATTTTGTTGTTTATTGTAATCACCTAAAAATGGTCACCTAAACCCTAGACCCCCAATCTCAACAATTAATCAAGAAACCCTAATCTTGATTATTCTAAGTCCTAAATCAAACAGGCAATTATCAAATTCAAACTAATCTGACCTAAACCCTAGGTCCTAATCGATCATCTTACTTGATTAATTAATTAATTCCTAAAATCACATTACATTGGCAAATAAACTTTATACTATTATTTAATTGATATTATGACATATTAATTAAATAAAAATTACAAATTTGTCAATTAAATCAAAAAAGAATTAAATTAATTATAAAAACATAAATGTGCATCCAAAATCAATTAATTTATTAAAAATGCATATGACATCATCAAATCCAGTTAACTGATTTATCAAAATGGAAATAATCCAGTTCCACTAAGTTAACTGATTCTCCATTGTTTATAATTTTGGAAACATTTCAGTTAACTGTGAACTAATTTTAGAAGTTTCCAAAATAACTAATCAATCAGTTCAGTCAACTGACTCTCTCAACCAATCGAATCACTTTCACATGGATTGTGCTTCTTCAATCAAATCTGAGCCACTCTTTTTGTTTGATCTCGACTATCAATTCGAGAGAGATTTTTATAAAAGAGAAACTATTTTCCTTCACAAAGGATCCTAACTTTTTATCTAATGTTATTATGCTGGATTTTCGTCTTAGCTTTCTTTCATTCTTAGCATTTATTTAATATTTTTTGTTTATTACTTTCAAAGCATGCAAATCAATCTAACTTAGAGCACACTTTGTTTTGGGCTTAAAACTGAATCTCTCATATTTCAATTTGGTGCTCTAAAACTGAATCCTAACTAGCTTGGATTAATAGCAATCTATATTTGCATTTGCATTTAGATTAATCAATAGTTTACTTTAAGAATATAGTTTTTCAATCCTTCATTTAGGTCTTCGGTGTAGTCACTGAGCTTGCAATGACCTGAGAGAAAGTTCATACTCCTGCCTTCTAGAAGGCAACAGATCGACTCTCTCAGACATGCACGATGAATGAATCCATATTCATTCATGTATGCGGCTGAAGAATAATGACCATATTGAAGTGTACTGCTAAATCAGAGGCCCACATTTAGCTAGCACATTTTTGGCACCCACCGTGGGGCAGAATATTCAATTTCTGGCCTCATTATTAACTTTTGCATTCAATTTTGTTTGTTGTTTTGATGTTGCATGCAGGTTTTCAATTATTTGATCATATCTCATAAATGGCTTGGAATCTATTTATGAAATTTTTTTTGCAGGTTGGGGATGGTATCAGGAGCCTACAGTCCAAAAATCAGATTTTTATGATTAATTTTGTGTGATTTATAATATTTTTATGATTTTTCATAAAAAATTAATTTTGGGCACAAATTAGCGAATTTATCTAAAAAATATACATTTCTAGAAAGCTCTTCCAATTCTAAATGGGGTATATTCTCTGAGTTTTTTATTTTCATGAAATATAATGACCGAAATAAATACATCTTTGAAATCTTGTCTGTTTTGAAAAATAGGGTCCCTAGGGCACATATTTAAAGAATTTTTTTAACATTCTTAGTTTTCTAGAAATATCTTCAAAATCTAAATAGGGTCTATTCTCTGAGTTTTTTATTTTCATGAAAAATAATGACCGAAATAAATACATCTTTGAAAACTGGTCTATTTTGAAAAATAGGGTCCCTAGGGCACAAATTAAAGAATTTTTTGAAAATTCTTACTTTTTTGGAAAGCTCACTTATTTTTAAGAGGGGTTAATTCTTTTCATTTCTATTTTTATGGTCTAGAGATATATCTAAAAATTTTATCTTTATGACTCGGTAAAAAGCATTAAAAAATCAAGGTGCACTTTTTCTAATTTCAATTGATTTGTATGCTTTTCCTTTGTATGCATGTTTTCTATGTTACTGATGATCAGTGTAGCACTTTGGGAATCGTGGGATGAAGACAAATTGAGAAAACTACTAATGTGTTTGATGCAGGACGTTGAAAAGGAAGACTAAAAATACAAACTACTAATGAATCATCTGGCAGGTTGCCTTTGATCGATAGAATGCAAAACATTGTGCTTGCATTTTGTTTTTAATTTCTTAAAATAGGAACACACATGCAAGACTTCTTAAAATGAACATTTGTTTGATATTTTAGAAATGGCAATAATGTCAGGAAATTATGCTCTCGCCCTTTTGGGATGATCATAAATCCAGAAACATTATTGTCATTTTCTTATTCTGCTTGAAGTGTCTTCTAGTTTTGTAAACCCAAGGAATTGCATGGACGTATCCTCTCCCCTTGCCTTCACAGATCTTGAGTCTAATAGAAATCCAAACAAATCCTTTAGCGTGGCTACCTCCCGAGTGCTTTAACAGAGCCGGTGAGAGTGGATTTCCCAACTGGTAATAGGCTAAATCCAAGCCCTTCTGAACCGGTATATAAAAAATGTCATTGTGATTAATGTCACAGTGAACAGGTGTTGATTGCATTATACCAGGAAGAAGATCTCCCTTAGTACCTTTGGGGTGCGTTAAAACCTACAGAACATAACTTCTGTAGGCTGGGAGGCCTCCATAATGGAGCTAATCTGCCGCAAGTATAACCACCTGAACGGATGCCTTAATTAAAAACTTTGTTGTAGTATCCAAAAACCCTCTATCTATTGGCACAGAAGGTCAGAGACCGACTAAGATGTCCCACACTTTCATGGCTCTTAGTAGAGACAATGGTCCCTTGGGAAGTGATTACCCTTGGGATTCAAAGCTTGGTGTGCCTAAGAAGTGAGTGCACATGTAAGGAGGAGCCCATGCCTCCAAGCTTCTAAGTTGTCCGCTATGAGTAGGCGTGGCTGAACTTCAGTTGGGAATTCAACAGATATTGCCTTGGCTATCCTAGGATTGTGGTGTCTCTATTTTTTTTCCAACAAACAATCTTCTTGATGTGTCTGGTGTGAGTGTTCACCAGCAACAACAACAACTACAATGATCAAACAATCTGGAAACTATACACTTTCGGTACTTGTCTGTCATATCTCATCTGAAACATCAAATCAAACATCAAAGTGATCAACGATTCAAAATTTGCACTTCTAGGTGTTAGCTATCAACTCTTGTCCGAGTTTCTGCATCTGATATCCAATGATGGAAATCTATCAACTTGCTATCCGAATTTCTATTCTGCTATGAAGGTTCTGTCTGAATTTTCACAAATTTGTGCTTTCATCAACATCATCACTAGTCTGTCTTTGACTGCAATCTGTTGACAGTCTAACTTGTTGCTATTCTAAAATCTGATTTTGTTGTGCTAGTCCAAGTGACTTGTTACTTTAATATTTTTTTTTCAATGTCCTTATCCTGAGTTGTGAAAGCAGGTTCATTAACCTTGACTCAAGATCAGAGTCATTGCTTCTCTCTCTCAGTTGGACTTTATCTCCTTTGTCCTTTGGTCTTGGACTTAATCAGCACTTTAGATATCATTTCAGCACCTGAAAATCAATCAATTGATTCGTCATACCTCCTCTTGCATCTTCTATGCAAGTGCATCAAGACAATCTTACAATGTTTAAAAGAAAATGGGCTAAACCTTATGGTCCTAACAATGCGCAAGAAGAGATTCTTATGGCAGCTTTATCATAACAACTTCAAACTATGCAATCTGAAATCCAATAATTAAAGGGGGAAAAGGATACACAATCCAACAAATCCTCATCAAGCTCAATCTATCCTTTTCTATTTGATCATTATCAAGCGAGTGGCTCCAAAGCCCTAAAAGTTTTTGAAAACACCACGAAGTCTCCCTCCAAAGGGATTAGTAACCTCATGAAAGAAGAACCTTGGGTTAAATGCGAGAGAGTCTTTACTCCTTTGGGACAATCTTATGAATCT
>MU226196.1:1553948-1586399 GCA_018584345.1 Thuja plicata
CCTAGGTCCTAATCGATCATCTTACTTGATTAATTAATTAATTCCTAAAATCACATTACATTGGCAAATAAACTTTATACTATTATTTAATTGATATTATGACATATTAATTAAATAAAAATTACAATTTTGTCAATTAAATCAAAAAGGAATTAAATTAATTATGAAAAACATAAATGTGCATCCAAAATCAATTAATTTATTAAAAATGCATATGAAATCATCAAATCCAGTTAACTGATTTATCAAAATGGAAATAATCCAGTTCCACTCAGTTAACTGATTCTCTGCTTTTTATCATTTTGGAAACATTTCAGTTAACTGTGAACGGATTTTGGAAGTTTCCAAAATAACTGATCAATCAATTCAGTCAACTAACTCTCTCGACCAATCAAATCACTTTCACATGGATTGTACTTCTTCAATCGAATCTAAGCCACTCTTTTTGTTCGATCTCAACCGTCGATTCGAGAGAGATTTCTATAAAAGAGAAACTCTTTTCCTTCACAAAGGATCCTAACTTTTTATCTAATGTTATTATGTTGCATTTTCATCTTAGCTTTCTTGCATTCTTAGCATTTATTTAATATTTGTTGTTTATTACTTTCAAAGCATGCAAATCAATCTAACTTAGAGCACACTTTGTTTTGGGCTTAAAATTGAATCTCTCATATTTCAATTTGGTGCTCTAAAACTAAATCCTAACTAGCTTGGATTAATAGCAATCTGTATTTGCATTTGCATTTAGATTAATCAACAGTTTACTTTCAGCATATAGCTTTTAAATCCTTCATTTAGGTCTTCGGTGTAGTCACTGAGCTTGCAATGAATTGAGAGAAAGCTCATACTCCTTCCTTCTAGAAGGCAAAAGGTCGACTCTTTCAAACATGCAGAATGAATGAATCCATATTCATTCATGTATGTTGCTGAAGAATAATGACCATGTTGAAGTGTACTGCTAAATCAGAGGCCCACATTTATCTATCACATTTATATCATTAGATAATTTACCTATGAGGGTCGAAAATAAGGTCTACACTCTATACATTTCAATATTTTGAGCCACATGCGACATGGAAGGAGAACGAATGTACCCAATGTGTTATAAAACCTAATAGAAACTATGGATACTAAGACGTAGAAAGCAAGGGAAAAATATGTTTCCCATCACTGTTTAATTAAGTTTATTGTTGAAAGGTCTTTACAAGATGTGTCTCGGATGTCATGGGATTAATTTTTGAAAATTAAAAATTTCACAGCGGTGAATGTATGTCTTAGAGGTCAACCCTTGACCTGTAGGGTTAGTGGGGAGGCAAAAATTCAAAATTCACCCCGAGGGCTTCACCTTCTAGGGTAGTTCCTAACACAAACCCTCCTATAGATGAAATGAGTTTTCATGAATCTTTCTAAAGATGTAAATAGTTTCTCTTTAGACCATAATGAGGATGTTTCCCCTAAATCAACATTTCACACTAGGGCAGCAGTAGCAAGGGAAAATAAAAAATGAAAAAGACTAAGGATGAAAAGGGAAGGCTAAAATGTATAAATTTGTAAAGGAAATCCCTAGCCCTAGAAAACAAAAAACTAGGGATGAATAACCTCCTGCAGCCACTGAGCATAGAGAAAATATTTCTAAAAAGTCTAAGACAACAAAAACTACAGAGAAAATACCCTAGAGGAAGAGTTATAGAGTCACGGGTAAACCTAGTAAACATACAAAATATACTCCACCTAGGGTGAACATACAAAATGAATCCTTATACTCTGTTCATACCATTCCTAGTGGAGAAGAAAGGATAATCCATAAAAAACCTCACAAGAGAAGCCCCAAATTTACCTCCTCGTCTGAGCAGTAGGATAGAGAAGTGATGCCTACATAAGAGACACGATAGAATGGATCCCAAGGTGAACTAGGCTTAGACAAGCCCATATTTCCAAGTCCTCTATTCATTCCCCAATCCTTATCCCCACCTTGAGGGAGAAACAACACAGTAGCCATAAGTGACTAGACACCTAATAAACCCTCGCAAGCTCCATCGGCTTGGCAATAAGCATAGACAATAGGGATATTAAGTTAAGAAATCCATCCAACCAACCTTGGCATTTAAAAAATCCATACAACCAAAAATTTTAGCACCAACCCATGATCCTTATATAATTCTTGCAACAAGGCCTTCCTTAGTCTCCACCTGATGCAATAGATAATGCTACACATGACAATTATCACTATCAGCATCACGAAAAAATAGAAAGTCATCTAACCAAAAGTGAACAGATAAAAAGAATGCACATAATCTCATCCATAGTCAGCTATAAATAACATTCCTCCAGGATTCAAATTGATTTCCACAACTTACTAATTCAAGTAATCTCTGTACTAAAGTTAACAGTTGTGAAATCTTTTCAAGCTGACATTCTTAGTTATCACAACATCTCATAAAAGGAAAGGTGACAAGGATTAATTATTCTCTGATCTACACCATATTTTAGGAGTAAATGAAATGTTCTTCAAATGTTACTTCTGATATGAAACCCATATGTCGTAACTCTACAATCCCCAAAATGGAGTAAAAAAGTCTTGAATTATATAACATGACAATCCTAGCTCACATGGTAGCACAAATGGAAACCATAGACTAGCTCAACCTATATTTGAATTGTCCAAATTGTACACACTCCCTTCAGCATTTCTCCAGACACATGTCACCACCTCGCACAACCACAAGCATAAAAAATTGCATTCAAAAATTGTCACGAAGCTACGACTAACTCATCATGAGTTACCTTTTCTTCATCGCATCCTTGTGACCCATCCACCTTGGCTATATTTTAAACATGTGAAACCATGCCATGCGACCATACCATTGTCTTAACCCATCAAATGCATGCAACACATAAGATCCTCACTTCCATGCAAGCCAAAACTGAGTCCCATCAAACAAGTTGCAAGGTCACGACAAGGCATCGCCATAACATTTCATTCTTCCTTGCAGGCTCGCGTCTGGAAAATGTTTTCCCCACTAACCATCACAAGGATGTGAGAAACCATCATGATCATCACAATAGAACAAAGGAAATTCCCATTAGGTATTCACCAACCTACTACTTTGTCATGGGCATCAATAGCCCTAGATTTATGGAAATATATGAAGGATAAGGAAGAACAATGGAATAAAGAGAAGCATATGTTGCAGGAAGTGATTACAAAGAAAGACAAGGAGATTGAAGGGAGGTATGCAGAAATTATTGTATTAACATATATATTTAAATAATGTGATGACCTTAGTGCCACAAATTTTAGAATGTAGAACTCCCCCAAGGATATATGCACTGCATCTCAAGAAGCTTAGTCTTTCTTTTCAATTTTCAAGAGTAGTCTTTGGTTTAAACCCTTCGGTACAGACTCCACAAGACTTCTTCCAAGCTTATACTTGCACAACTTTGCTATTCCTAATGTTCATGAGTGGAATTCACTAATGTATATTGGAGATATTCATTTAAGGGCACTAATGTCTTGGATTTTCAAAGTGAAAATAGTTGGGGACAGAAACTCATATCACATAGAGACTAGGAGATCCGTACCCCTTTTCCTTTAAGGGTAGAATCAGGTGAACCTATACAAATTTTCTATACTTGGCACAAAATTATCAACAAAGATTAATACAAACAACAGATCATAGCTATAACAGAAGAATCCTTTCAGGAATTTGAACAGGTGGTTGCAACACCAGGAAGGACAACATTGGGATATTTTAAACAAAGATGAAATGGGTTACCTGATTAGATGAAGCAAGCTGAACCCCATTCCTTGCAAAAAATGTATGCGGCCATTCTTAGGAGGGCACAAAACTATGTTCATTTGGGAAGAACAAAGAAACAATATTGGCTCCCTTTAATCTTTCAACCACCAATTCTTTTGTGATCTATTCCAAACTACAGAAAAAATCCTTCCTAAAATGAACAAGAAAAAAAATCCAAGAGGGAAAAATGGATTTTATTGGAACCCAAGACAGGAAACTAAGGCATAGACAATAGTCAATGATTTCAAGATGCAAGCAAGAGAGAGGAATTAGATTGCACCTACTGGAGGACTAGAAACCCATTAGGTTGGGGGGAGTGATGAGCCAAAAAAAATGGCTCATTTTTAATAGGATTTCTTATATATTTGTTGCCATTATTATAGGGTTTAACACCTAGTTTATGACACTATTCATAGAGCTTTCTTAAACTTATTTAGCTATGGGCATGAACCTATCCATGTATCTTTTTGTTTCTATCAAGTTGTTATGTGATCTATCTATATTAGTCTTACATGTGATTTAATGAATTTTATTCTAAATTAGTTATGGATATACAATTGTTTTATGCACTTTAAAATATCATATTACTGTCATGTTGTAACAACAGTTTGATGAATAAAATGATTCTTTAATTTTTTTCCTCTAAGTTTTAAGATTTGGGAAGACTCATCCAAGGGGGCCCACTTGGTGAGAATTCCACTCATTTGGTTTAGTTACTTTTATGTTCACTAATTTATTTTTGTTTTAGCAGCTGGCTATTCATGAAGATATTTGAACTATGTTATGTGACTGTTCCTATAGCCATTGGAACTACAGTTCTGTGATTGTTCCTGTAACCATTGGAACTCTATTTTGTGTTTGTTCCTACAGTCTTTGAAACTCTCCTCTGTTACTATTCCTGCAACCATTCGAACTCTGTTATGTGACTGTTCCTGTAGCCATTGTTAATTGTTGGATATTTTTCTTGTAGGACAAGAAAAACCAACTCAACAAGTTTTGAGAAACCTTCTCCACTTTGAGCTTGATGAGCTCAGGAGGGTATTCCTCTTACATAATTCTGCATACTGAATAAAAATTCAATACATAACATCATGTAGACACACAAAGTAGATAATTCTCACAATTAAGGTCATGGAAACACTTATGGTATGATTTCAATGAACAATCTCATCCATATCTTGCAATTCCTTTGAGAATGAAAATAATTTATCTCATCAAATTAATACTGAGTTGTAAATTTTGATAATTCTCCTATTCATAGGAATGAGACTTTTATTTCATCACTTGAACAATTAATCCATTCAGCATCAAACATCAGTGCGAATAAAATTGTATTACTCTTGTCATTACTCAACATAAAGTTAAAGGGATTTCACTTTTGACTTTATGGGACCAAACTAAAACAACTTCTATAATATCGACCAGTGCCAAAAGGAGGGCAACATAGTCAAATAGAGAGAATTCCTTACTATAACATCTCAAACATGTCTTGAAGATCTTAAAATAATGTTATCACCTAGTGAAAATGAGATCATGAATATTATATGCACATCACATAACCATTCTTAATAATCCATTTGAAGACATAAGATTCTCATTTAGTTTATTAGAACAATTACACTGCTCCTGGAATAGAAGGCAATAATATATAAAATACATGACAAAAAATGTGTCTACAAAGTATGAATAATCCTTGATTATTTCAACTTAAGGAAATTTTAAACTTCAAATTAGAGATGAAGTATAACAAAACTCAACCATGAAATTCTATATCAAGACACAGGAGATATTACACTCCATAAATTCCTGGCTACTTATTATGAACCTTGACTCTTGACACTTTACAATTTTACAACATTCTGCCTACTTTCGCAAAATTCAGGAGATTTGGAAAATAGAAGAAAAGAGAAGAAATAAAAATTAACTGAGAAAAAGAGAAACAACTAGCTTTCTCAACCCCCACCACATTTCCCTTCTTCAACATTTGATTTTCTTAGTCATCATTCATCCTTCATCTCTATTATTAGTTTCTTTTTTTAGCTATTTCTCTCTCTGCCTCTTTCATTGAGGAACCAAAAAAAGGTTTTTGTTTGGTAAAAAAAGAAACTAATTTAGACTAACCTGATTTAGTAATTTGAAATAAGCGAGAAGATTCCTTATGAAAAAAATGGATATATTGTTCTTGAGGAAATTTCTATTTATCGAGAAGATAAATGCAATATAACTTTCACCTCCAACAGAGTTCCCATGAGCCATGCCGTTATCGCATTGTGGGTAATTTGGCTACAGAGAAGTGAAAGAATAAGAATTTGCATATTGGGCAGGGGAAGAAGACGAATTTGGAACAAGGAAAGGGGAAAATGCAAGATTCTCACCATCTCCCCTCTTAGAAGTGTTGATCTCTAAAGTTTTGTTGTCTATTAATGTCATACACTTAGTCATAATCAAGGTAGGTTGGTCAGTCATCACTACAAACGATCCATACCACTAAGGCTGAGCAATGTAAATTACTTGTGTAATTTTATGTATTGACCGAGAAGTAGTTACTGTCAAGCAATTCAGTGGTCACCGAGTACTCAATAGTTGCTGAGCAGAATGATTGTTGAGTTTCATAGAAGAGTTGGTGTCAAGCAACAAAATATGGTTATGCCGAGCGAGATAATATTGAACGAGCACTAGAGTTTTCCTATGCCAAGTAAGACAGTTTTTATATATGTGTTTGGAATGGCACAAACACCAAGGTAAACTTTTTTGCCTGAATTCTATGAAGCATTTAATGATCATGCAGAGAGATTTAATGTATTAATTATGCATTATTTTTTAGATCATGGATCCCTATGCAAGCCATGCAACCAATCAAAATTAGGGATTGCTAAGCGGCAATAGGTGATGAATCTAGATTGTTGATCTTGATCTGGATGTTTCATCATTGATCAGTATATGGGATGCTTCAAACCCTAATGTGTGTGTGTGTGTGTGTGCGCGCACAATTTTATGTATGTTTGGATGTGGATGCGAAGAGCAAAGATTAGGAGTATATGCATGTTTTGCAAATCTGAATCATTGACGAGACAGAGTGACCGAGTAGAGCAGTGAAGAGAAGAACAGAGATATATCAAATTAAGAGATCAATTAAGAGTTAGAAAGAGTAAATGTGTTATTAGCATTTGTAGTGTAGAACAAAGGATCAGGTAATGATACATTCTAACAAGTGAATCAGGGTAAATTTCTTAGCAAAGTGGTCCTAACAGGCCTTTGTAAATCTCTTAATAGAGTGCTTACTTTTTTGTAAGTTTAAATACTTTAACAAGGTATATTGTATACGTTTGAAATCTCTTAACAGGGTAGACCCCTCAGAGGGTATATCATTAGAAGTGATCAAAAATTTGTAGCCCTAAAAGACACACTTTATTACTGCAGTAGTGAATATTTGTGGGTGTCATCCCCACCCTAGTTTTACCTTAAAGGGTTTCTAGGTTACCAAATCTTTGTGTTATGTGTTCATTATGGATATGATTAGATGTTAGATCTTTAAAAGAATATTAGTTTATGTTTATGGATGCATAGTTGAATCAGTTTGTTTAGAATTGGTAGAAGTTTTATAGATATGATTCACCTCCCCCCCCCCTCTCAGTTATTACTTTCCCATATTAGACTTCCAACGATCGGTATTAGAGCATTGTTCACATAGAAGTAGTCTAACCACTTGAGAGTTAAGATCTTGGAAATGGAGGTTTATAAGTTGGGAAAGGTCATTGAGAATTAGAAGATTGATATCCAGCTGGCACTGCAGTAGCTTGAGACAGCAAGAGAAGAATTGAGGAAATCCTTAAAAGCTAGGAAAGAATTGGTAACTCAGCTGAATGATACTTCATATAAAGAAGAAGACACATAAGGTATATTTGACAATGCAGAATCAAAAGAAAGAAATGCAACAATTGCAGATCTATTGGAGAAGAAAAACACACTGAAAGAACAAGTCAAAAGTCTAAACATAGAACAAGAAACTCAATCAATAGCATTATGTGAGGTGATTGATCAGAAGAAGAAAGTTGAGGATGACAAGACAATGGCAGAAGAAGACAAGAGACGGATGGATACCAGACTTGATGAAAGGACTAGTGATGTGCAGAAGCTCACAAATATTCAGTTGGACATGGTCAACCAACTGTTATTTGAAAATCAAGAGATGAACAGAAAATAAATTGAAATTACATATCTGAGATCTGAGAACAATCAACTGAAAAATTAGTTGAGATCTGAAAGAGAACTCATTGAGAGGATAAACAAACCAAATGAAGCCTTGAGATACTTTGAGGGACTAATGAGATCACCAAGAAGGAATAGTGGCACATCTAGACTTGGACATACCGAGCACCTATCATCCACTGAAGAAGGAGAATCGTCAAAAAGTGGAGAACTAAGGAATGCAAAGCCGAAGAACAACAAACTATATATTATCATTGTGGGAAACCAGGTCACACAACAAACATATGTCGAAGAACAGAAAACCTATATGTTATCATTCTGGGAGACCAGGTCACACAACAAACATATGCCAAAGAAAGAATGGTAAATCTAATCATAAATCCAAATTTAATGGATATTGCTTTAACTCTAAGAAGCATGGACATCAAGCACATGAATGTAGGTCAAAGACTAGCAATACACCTAGTTCACCTAGATTCCAAGGACATTGTTACAATTGCCATAAGTTTGGTCATAGAACCCAAGATTGCAAATCCTATGAAAAATCCAAATGGACATCCAAGAAACAAGGCAATGCACCAAGGAAAGGCAACACATTCAATTGGGATTATAATACAAGATATAGTTGTCATTATTGCAGTGAATATGGTCATGTTGTAGAGAATTTTATTAGTACACACTTTAGAGGTAAATCTAAGATTTGTATGAATGGAAGTATGGTTTGTTATAGTTGTCACAAGATTGGTCATACCAAGAGAGACTACAAGACCAAAGCCCCAACACCTATTGTTGAGAAGATAAGGAATCAGATGAATCTCACATGGAGAAAGAAAGAAGATGCAAGAAGTGTGGATCAAGTGAAGCCAAGATCACCCAATCCAATGGATCAATTGATCACACTACTTCCAATTATTAAAAAAAGGTATGTAAGGAACTATATTTCTAAAATTCTATATTCTACACCAGTTCCTAACATAAGATGTATTAAAGTCCATATATGCATATGTTAAGATGCATTAAGACAAATCTGAGACAAGAACCAATCAAAGAATTGATATGCATAGTTGATGCCAAGAATTAGTGTTAGTGTGTATGTCAAGCTTCCATACCAACCGAGTTGATATGTCGATCGAGCGTCGGTAGTGATTGAGTCACTATTCTGACCGAGTGATTGTGTGTGATAACCGAGCTATTTCATTCAAGGAATGAGGACAACTATTATCCACCTACCACTGCACGAACAATTTATTGAAGACCTAATTCGACCATTTGAGGGTATATAATGAATTCAACCATTCATTTTTCATTTCACAAAGTAATTAAGAGTTTGTAGATCATTTCAAAGGCGATTCAAGAGAAATTTGAGCTGAGTTTGAAAAGATTCTACCTATGTATCATTGGAAAATATTGTGAAGGTTGAAGACCTGTTGTTGCCGAGTTACCCATAATTTGTTTCACAAGCCCTATTTTGTAGAAATGACAACGAGTTCATCCATTAGTGTGAAGAAACAAGATAAGGAACTGAAGAATTTTTAGTTGGTCAAGAGCGATGCTTGTGCACCACCTAATTTTCAAGTCATTCCTAAGAATGCGGTGAAGGGAGATCTTATGGGAGCCATGTCATCGATCTCGCCTAAGGTACTCATGATCTATGATGTGCGAGCATGTTACATGTGCAAAATTGGAGAAGTTGGAGACTTTGAGTTGAGGGAAGCCTACAGTAAGCTATGTTAAAATGGGGCATTGAAAGATGATAATCATCACATTTCTGACAAAGGGTTAGTCTGTGCCCTAGACTTTTCGCGCGACTTCAAATTTGAATGGATCAGGATAGTGTTAAGAAGAACACATGATATGTGTCTATGGATGGAGAATGCACAAGTAAAAATCACTAAAGACATCATCCACCAAGTTACTAGTTACCTCATTGTCCAAGGGAAGTGAACTATGCATTGTCAGAAGAAAGAAGACATTGAGAAGTTCACTCTTTCCGAGTGGAACAAACAAGGAATGAAAATTTGTACAATCACAGATCTTGAAATTGATTTTGGAGTCAGAGTGATTTCTCATAATTTTTACCAATCGAGTAGATTGGATAGTGTCCCATCTGTAGTGGTTGATCAAGCATGAAAAATAGTGAAAATGGATCATACTTATGATCTTGCTGAGCTACAGATGACTCAACTTGCTGAGAATCTATCAGAAATTAGGAAGGCAAAGAACTCTATGTGTAAGTTTGGATTCTTACTAGTCTCTATACTTTTATATTTTCAGAATACTTTTCCTACTATAGGAGATGTAGTATGGAGTCTGGACCAACTGGTTATAGTACAGATTAATGAGTTTATACAATAGTTAGGAGAGAATTTTGGCATTGTCATGGGTAATTATTTTGTTGAATTCAAGAAAAATATGAGATAAGGAGAAGAATCCCGGTATCACTAGTTGAGAAGGATTATGATGATGTTTGATTTATATTTGATACTGATAATACCTATGTACAAGCTGTAGTACCGAGGGTAGCATGGTTAAGTCCATTATCTTATGAAGTAAACATAGATGAAACATCTATAGCAATCATAGCTCTACTAGCAGAGGCAGTTGATAGAAAGGTTAAGAGATTTGGAAATTATGAAGAGGCTAAACAAAATATAACCACAGAGTTGAAGGCTAAAACTATGGAAAGGAAGAGAAAGAAAATTGTGAAAAATATTGAGAAGATGTTAGGAGAAGAAGAAAAGGAAGATGCACCAGTATAGATCACACAAGGTCAAGGTGAGGACCAATCTAGTGATTCTGAAGAAAATTAAGAAGAATATGTGGAAGTGAACAAAAAGGGTAAGAAAAATGGTTGTCGAGCCAACCAAGAAGAGGAGTTCACAGCACAAATTTTCTCCTCCTACCACATCTCGACCGAGAACCAGGGCATCTACAATTACTATATCATCTGAGCCACCAAATAATACATTAGTAAATAATGTTGAAGGGGCAAGCTCGGGGAAGAGAAAACAAGTTCAAACCGAATATGAGCTGAGCCACCCTAAGAGGAAGTTGAGAAGGAAATACATTATGGGAAAATATGAAGAATTAATAGAAATAGAGGACATCAGCAAATTCAAATTTGCAACACACAAACATACTACCAATTTTCATGAGATTTGTCACAACATCAAGAATTCAGCTGGTTTGTTTGCATTCAAGTTTATTAAGTTTGAAAAGTTAAGTAAATTTGATAAGGCAAAGATAGAAGAAGCAATGATGGATATGTTAGTTTCACACAAGATGACACCATTGGAGATTGGGAATTTAGTCCCTGAAGAACTAGCAGTTAAAATTGATGAGAGATGACAGCATGCCATTATGACAGAAAGGTAGATCTGAGAAGGAGCATTAGCTCAAATTATGCCTGAATTGACAAATAAGCAAAAAGCTAAATTCATGGACCAATATAGGAATAGATTCATTCCTAAATTGAGATCTTATTCGATATTGAAGAATGATGTTGAAGGTGTTGTGCAGCAGAGCCAAAGGATATGGAAGATTATCTTTGGACTAATAGTGGACAAAAACAAAGATGAAGGCACATCAAAACAAGTTGAGCTTGATAATAAGGAAGATATTGATGAGATAGATAATGTTGATGATAAGATAAATGAAAATATTAAAGATGAAATAAATGTTAATGTTGAAGATGAGATGAAGGATAAGGTTGAGGATGAACATATTGAGGACTTGACAATTGATGAGGTGACACAAGGTTTGAATGTTGAGGAATAGGGTAAAGAATCACTCATAATTCTATATTCACCTACCGAGGCAAACCTTGAATTCAATGCAGAAGGAGATGAAAGGAAGGAAGATCAAGAAGATAAGTCTACATTAGATATCTCCAAATCACATGAAGGAGACACATAGGTGACCAAGACTCTTGAAACCGAGGAGAAATAGGAACCTAAGGAGGAAGAAGCTATTCAAGCATTGGTACAGTTACCTAATGTCACACCTCTTGTGCACACTGAGATTAAGAGTGCTGAAACATCTAAACATAAGGTACTAAATACTCAAAAGGAGATAGTTCCAATCAGTGGTGATACTAGTACTTTGGAAGTCAAACACAGACCGAGTAGCAGCTCACCAGAGACCAAGAAGAATAAATCACATAAGAAGAAAAAGGACAAGTCTCTGAGCTCTGAAGTAACATTTGACGAAGTTATAGTAATTCAAAATGGGATACTCATGATAACTTATCTTATGAGAAAATGCTAATCTTGTAGGATTTATTGAACAAGAAAAGGAAGCAAGAGGAATTGAAAAGAGAACATCAACAGAACAAGGTATTGCATGAAATTAAAGATATCTTTGTTGATACATTTGAGTTTCAAGACCTAAATGAGAAGGAACCTATATTGGAAATATTGTTTCATATTGTTCAAAAGGTGAACACTGATGATATAGATGCAAATGAGAAACTCATGCAACAGTTTGAGAGAAAATTTGAGACCAAAGTACTTGAGAAAGTTGCAGCAAATCTTACTGAGAAGCAGGTTGCACTTTCTGATCTGGTAAACAACCTAGAAGAAGTGATAGAAAATGTTCTCTCTTTGTACAAACAACTTTGTGATACATAATTATTTACAAAGGAGAATAAATAGCTCATTGAGAAGCTACAAGCAAATTTGAAGTCAACGGGACACTCACTGA
The DNA here is from genome assembly GCA_018584345.1 of Thuja plicata. Lineage (NCBI taxonomy): Eukaryota > Viridiplantae > Streptophyta > Pinopsida > Cupressales > Cupressaceae > Thuja > Thuja plicata. The sequence goes on from MU226196.1 coordinate 1,566,659, forward strand.
GCATGGATGCAAGCTCCAACTCTTTTCATTTTAACAGGTTGACACATTGCCAAGGGAGACCAGCCGAGATCATGGCTAATGATGGCAGAATAAGGGAGAAATAAATTTCCATTCAAACCATGTTGATACCTCATTTAGATCAGGTTATGTGCAAAAAGAGGTGAAAGTAGCAAAGGAGTTAGCACAAACAGACCCACCTCTGAACATTGTAGAGAGTTTAATTGATCTAGCTACCAAGCTAGAAATCAAATTTCAGGTTTTGGAATTTGTAAGAACAAGTTGGGATAATGCATTAGTGACGGTCCTACAAATTCATAAACCATTTTCGGATAAATATGGTTTGGCCCCTACTACCACAACAGATAAGAGTGACAAGAGTGACAAAAACAAGGGATAAATGTAAGATTGATGGCAATGTAAGGTATAATATATATTTTTTACATTATGTACATATTTTGTATATGTAGTGAATTCTTCATGAAGACAAACCAAGTCAGAATCCTAGGGGGAGTTCTAAGTTTATTTGAGTATAATTTTTGTAAAGGACTAAAAATTCATGACTAAGTGTTTTTACCACTAATGTCAAAGGGAAAGATTTTTGATCTCTAAAGTTTTGTTTTCTATTAGTGGCATACACTTAGTCATAATCAAGGCAGGTCGGTTGGTCATCATTGCGACCGAGCCATACCACTAAGGCCGAGAAAAGTAAATGACTTGTATAATTTTATGTATTGACCGAGCAGTAGTTATTGTTAAGCAAGTCAGCAGTCGTCAAGTACTCAATAGTTGTGGAGCATAATGATTTTTGAGCTGTATAGAAGAGTTAGTGCCAAGCGATAGCATATTGTTATGCCAAGTGAGACAATATTGACCAAGCAACATAGTTTGCCTATGCCAAGTAAGACAATTTTTATATATGTGTTTGGAATGGCACAAACACTATGGTAAACCATTTTTCTGAATTATAAGAAGCATTTAATGATCATGCACAGAGATTTAATGCATTAATTATGCGTTATTTTTTAGATCATGGATCCCTATGCAAGCCATGAAACCAATCAAAATTAGGGATTCCTAAGCGGCAATAGGTGATGAATCTAGATTGTTGATCTTGATGTGGATGTTTCATCACTGATTTATATATGGGATGCTTCAAACCCTAATCTAGTATGTGTGTGTGCATGCGAGTTTATGTATGTTTGGATGCAGATGCGAAGAGGAACGATCAAGAGTATATGCATGTTTTGCATATCTAAAGCATTGACCAGACAGGGTGATCGAGCAGAGCAGTGAAGAGAAGAACAAAGATATATCAGATTGAGAGACCAGTTAAGAGTTGGAAAGAGGAGATCCATTATTAGCATTTGTAGTGCAAACCGAAGGATCGGGTACTAATACATTCTAACAAGTGAATCAGGGTAAATCTCTTAATAGAGTGGTCCTAACAGGCCTTTGTAAATATCTTAACAGAGTTCTTACTTTGCTGTAAGTTTAAATCCTTTAACAAGGTATATTGTATAAGTCTAAAAGCTCTTAGCAGGCCAGACCCCTCACATGGTAGAGCATCAGAAGTGATCAAAAATTTGTAGCCCTAAAAAGCACACATTATTACTGTGGTAATGAAGATTCGTGGGTGTCATCCCCACCCCAGTTTTACCTTCAAGTGTTTCTGGGTTACCAAATATTTGTGTTATGATTTCATTATGGAGATGATTAGATGTTAGATCTTTTACAACATTTTAGTTTATGTTAATGGATGCATGGTTGAAACATTTTGTTTAGAATTGGTGGGAGTTTTATAGATCTGATTCACGTNCCCCCCCCCCCCCCCCCGCTCTCAGTTATTGCTTTCCCATATTAGACTTCCAACAATTGGTATTAGAGCATTGTTCACATAGAAGAAGTCTAACCACTTGAGAGTTAAGATCTTAGAAATGGAGGTTTATAAGTTGGGAAAGGTCATTGAGAATTAGAAGATTGATATCCAGCTGGTACTATAGTAGCTTGAGATAGCAAGAGAAGAATTGAGGAAATCCTTAAAAGCTAGGAAAGAATTGGCAACTCAGTTGAATGATACTTCATATAAAGAACAAGACACATAAGGTATAGTTGACAATGCAGAATCAAAAGAAAACAATGCAACAATTGCAGATCTATTGGAAAAGAAAAACACACTGAAAGAACAAGTCAAAAGTTTGAAGATAGAACAAGAAACTCAATCAATAGCACTATGTGAGGTGATTGATCAGAAGAAGAAAGTTGAGGATGACGAGGCAATGGCAGAAGAAGACAAGAGATGGATGGATACCAGACTTGATGAAAGGACTGGCTTCCTTCAAAAATTGCCACGAGGATTTCACAAGCATGTCATGTGGTCACTGTCACTTCTCCACAAGCCAGAATTCTTCACTGTGTAATCAAGTTGCAAGGAAGAAACACCATGCTTTATGATAAGAGTTGTTCATGGAAGGAAACATGGAACAAGAGAAATTAGGATTAGAAGGCTCATTGTTGCAACTGAGCAAGTGGCAGGTGGAGAACTATAACAAAGGAAATTCCTAGTAGTAATTCACCAACCTACTACTTTCTCATGGGCATCAATAGCCCTAGATTTATGGAAAGATATGAAGGATAAGGAAGAAGAATGGAATAAACATAAGCATATGCTGCAGGAAATGATTACAAAGAAAGACAAGGAGATTGAAGGGAAGAATGTAGAAATTGTTGCATTAACATATAAGGTAAACAATGTGATGACCTTAGTGCCACAAATTTTAGAATGTAGAACTCCCCCAAGGATATATGCACTACAGAGCTTAGTCTTTCTTTTCAATTTTCAAGAGTAGTCTTTGGTTTAAACCCTTCAGCAGAGACTCCATAAGACTTCTTCCAAGTTTACCAATCTTCCCCAACAGAAACTAAAAAACTTACTCTATGAATTATACTTGCACAACTATGTTATTCCTAATGATCATGAGTGGAATCCATTAATGTATATCAGAGAAATTCATTTAAGGGCACTAATGTCTTAGATTTTCAAAATGAAAATATTTGGGGCATAAATTCATATCACATAGAGACAGCGAGATCCATACCCCTTTTCCTTTAAGGGTAGAATCAGGTTAACCTGTAGACATTTTCTATGCTTGGCACAAAATTATCTACGAAGATTAATACAAACAACATATCCTAGTTGTAAGAGAAGAAGCCTTTCAGGAATTTGAACAGGTGGTTGCAACATCAGGAAGGACAACATTGGGATATTTAACACAAAGATGAAATGGGTTACCTAATGAGCTGAAGCAAGACGAACCCCATTCCTTGCAAAAAATTTATTCATTCATTCTTAGGAGGGCACCAAACTATGTTCATTTGCAGAGAACAAAGAAACAATATTGGCTCCCTTTAATCTTTCAACCACCAATTATTATATGGGCTACTCCAAACTATAGAGAAAATCATTCCTAGGGTGAACAAGCAGAGAAATCCAGGAGGGACAAAATGGATTTTATTGGAACCCAAGACAGGAAACTAAGGGACAAACAAAAGTCAATGATTTCAAGATGCAAGCAAGACAGAGGAATCATATTGCACCTACTGGAGGACTAGAAATCCATTAGGTTGGGGGCAGTGATGAGCCCAAAAAATGGCTCATTTTTTATAGGATTTCTTATATCTGTTGTCATTATTATGGGGTTTAACACCTAGTTTATGATATTATTCATAGAGATTTCTTAAACGTATTTAGCTATGGGCATGAACCTATCCATATATATTTTTGTTGATATCAAGTTGTTATGTAATCTATCTATATTAGTCTTACATGTGATTTAATAAAATTTATTCTAAAGTAGTTATGGATATACAATTGTTTTGTGCACTTTAAATTTATCATATTATTGTTATGTTGTAACAACACTCTGATGAATAAACTGATATTTTAATTTTTTGCATCTGAGTTTTAAAATTCTCATCCAAGGGGGCCCACTTGGTGAGAATTCCACTCATTTGATTTAGTTAACTTTTTGTTCGGTAATTAGTTTTAGTTTTAGTAGTTGACTATTCATGCAGCCATTGGAACTATGTTCTGTGACTGTTATTGCAGCCATTGGAACTATAGTTTTGTGCTTCCTGTAACCATTGGAACTCTATTCTATGTATGTTCCTACAGTCATTGAAACTCTATTCTGTGACTATTCCTGCAACCATTTGAACTCTGTTATGTATTTTTTCCTATAGCCATTGTTAATTATTGGAGATTTTCTTGCGGGAAAAGAAAAAACAACTCGACAAAGCTTGAGCAACCTTCTTCACTTCAAGCTTGACGAGCTCAGGAGGGTATTCCTCTAACATAAGTCTGCATAATGAGTACAAATTCAATACATAACATCATGCAGACACACAAAGCAGATAATTCTCAGACTTGAGGTCATGGAAACCCTTATGGTATGAATTCAATGAACAATCCCATCGATATCTTGCAACTTCCTTTGAGAATAAAAATAATTTCGTGCAAAAAATTAATACAGAGTTGTAAATGTGGATAATTCTCATATTCATATGAATGAGACTTTTATTTCACCACTTGAACAATTAATCCATTCAACATCAAACACAACTGAGATGAAAATTATATTACTCCTATCATTACTCAAAATAAAATTAAAGGGATTTCACTTTTGACTTTATGGTACCAAACCGGAACAACATCTATAAGATCAACCAGTACCAAAAGGAGAGCAACATAGTCAAATAGAGAGCATTCCTTACTATAACATCTCAAACATGTCTTGAAGATCTTAAAATAATGTTATCACCTAATGAAAATGAGATCACGAATATTATATGCACATCACATTACCATTCTTAATAATTCATTTGAAGACATAAAATTGTCATACCATTTAATAGAACAATTACACTGCTCCTGGAATAGAAGGCAATAATAAATGCAACACACGACAAAAAATGTGTCTGCAAAGTATGAATAATCCTTGATTATTTCAACTTAAGGAAATTTTAAACTTCAAATTAGATACGATTGTATAACAGGACTCAACCATGAAATTCTATATCAAGACACAGGAGATATTACACTCCATAAATTCCTGGCTACTCATTATGAACCTTGACTCTTAACACTTTACAATTTTACAACATTCTGCCTACTTTTGCAAAATTCAGAAGATTTGGAAAACATACAAAAAGAGAAGAAAGAAAAATTAACAGAGAAGAAGAGAAACAACTAGCTTGCTCAACTCCCGCCACATGTCCCTTCTTCAAAATTTGATTTGCTTAGTCATCCTTCATCTCTGTTATTATTTTCTTATTTTTAGTTGTTTCTCTCTCTGCCTATTTCATTGAGGAACCAAAAAAGGTTTTGTTTAGTGAAAAAAAGGAACTAATTTAGACTAACCTTATTTAGAAATTAGAAATGAGCGAGAAGATTCCTTTTGAAAAAGATGGATATATTGTTCTTGATGAAATTTCTATTTCTCGAGAAGATAAAGGCAATATACCTTTCACCTCCAGGAGAGTGCTCGTGAGCCATGCCCCTATCACATTGTGGAGAATTTGACTAGAGAGAAGAAAAAGAAGAAGAATTTGGATACTGGGCAGAGGAAGAAGACAAATTTGGAACAAGGGAAGGGGAAAATGCAGGATTCTCACCATCTCCCCTCTTAGAAGAGACACAGGAGAATGGATCCTAGGGTCAACTAGGCTTAGACAAGCCCATTTTGCCATGTCCTCCAGTCATTCCCCAATCCTTATCCCCATCCTGAGGGAGAAATAAAATGGTAGTCTTAAGTGACTAGACACCTAATAAAACCTTACAAGCTCCACTGGTTTGGCATTAAACATAGACAATATGGATATTAGGTTAAGAAATCCCTCCAACCACCCTTGGCATTTAAGAAATCCCTACAACCACAAAGTTTATCATCAACCCATGATCCTTATATATTTCTTGCAACAAGGCCTTCCTCTGTCTCAACCTCATGCAACAGACAATGCTACTCATGATAATTCTCACTATCACCATCACGAACAAATAGAAAGACATCTAACCAAAAGGGAACAACTACAGAGAATGCACATAATCTCATCTACAATAAGCTATAAATAACATTCCTCCAAGATTCAAAGCAATTGCCACAACTTGCTAATTCAAGCAATCTTTGTACTGAAGTTAACAACTATGAAATCTTTTCAAGCTGACATTCTTGGTTATCACAATATATCCTAAAAGGAAAGGCGACAAGGATTAATGATTCTTTGATTTGAACCATATTTCAGGAGTAAATGAAACGTCCTTTAGATGTCACTTATGATACATGAAACCCATCTGCCATAACTCTCCAATCCCCAAAATGTAGTAAAAAATTCTTGAATTATATAGCATGGAAATCCTGGCTCACATGGCAGCACAAATGGCAACCAACCACTCGCTCGACCTATATTTGAATTGTTCAAATTGCACACACTCCCTTCAGCATTTCTCCGAACACATGTCTCCACCTCGCACAGCCATGAGCATTAAAAATTGTCCTAAAAAATTATTGCGAAGCTGGGACTATCTCACCATGAGTTACCTTTTCTTCATCGCATCCTAGCGACTTGTCCACCTTAGCTATAGTTTAAACCTGTGAAACCACGACATGCGACCATACCATTGGGTTAACCCATCAAATGCATGCCACATGTAAGATCCTCGATTCCTCGTCGGCCAAAACTGAGTCCCAGAAAACAATCACTAACCATCACGAGGGAACATATGCATATAAACGGCTAACAATTTTGAAAATTTAAATGTTCTCTAAATTGAAATAACTTAAAGAGAAGTTATCCCACAGACTAATAAGAACATGGCACTCGATAAATTTAGAAATAAATAAAGGAGCATAGCTATGAGAAAAATAAGCCCCAATACTACTCTAGCTCAAGCGCGCTTAACAATAGAGTTTCCACCAAGGTTAAGCTCATTTTTCTTGCAACCCCATTTGCAAAACCTTCAGCAAGTGTTGTGCCTTATTGTTCAAACTAGCTAAAATACAGAATACAGAATCCAGAAGTGAAAGGCACGTGTCCAAAGGATAAGACTGGATTCTAGTGTGGAGTGACTTTGAATATAAAATTGATAGTTAGTCACAGAATACATGACAAAAATTACTCTACAAAGGAATCCTATCAACTAAAATGACTACAGACTAAATGCCTTTCTTCCAAGCTCCTGGGAGATACCCAATGCAAGAGCTCGAAATTGGTAATTGGTATGGTTTATTTGTTATCTACTCTTGAGAGACAAGTCAACATAAGACATGACGCATGATAACAACAAAAATGACCTGCATTTTTGTGGTTCAACAAGAACTTTGTTCTGTGAGTGTTCTTGCAGCCACTGGAACTCTGTTCTGTGACTATTCTTGCAACCAAGACATAACAAAGTAACTTCATATTTGTTTGCTAAGAACTACGTTTCTGTTATATGTTTCAATTCAGTTTAATTATTGATTCATGTAATATGATTATGGTTTCGTTTCATATGTTGTAATATTAGATATATAACAAAAAAATATTTTATTGCATTAAAAAAATAATAACTTTTTACTAAAATAATTTGTCTTGTTGGGCAGAACTTGGGTCTTCCAGAAGATGAATATAATCCTCAAGATACAGATCCAGAATAAGTTGGTTCTGGTCTAGATCACACAACAAAGGATGATGGTGACGCAGATACAGAACACACTAAAGCCGATGACGATGATGATAACGACGGTGATCATGTTGATGATGACTGTGGTGGTGATGATGATGATGATGATGATGATGATGATGATGACGACGACGACGACGACCACGAGGCAGTTGGTGCTAGTAGCCAGTGACATGCATGATCATATAGACTGCATTACAGATCATTGTTGATATATTGTTATGATGCCTCTTTTCATGGTTACTATCATATGTATTATTTTCATGGCGTGTAAAGTCATATTATTGAATTGAAACATTTTGACATGTATCATTTTCACTTATATCATTTCGAAATGTATCATCTTAACATATCTTTATGAGTAGGCAGCTGTACTCACCATTGTTTATAGCAATGTTATTGCAGTCTTGACGAAACTTATATTTATGTGACTTCCTCCTATATCGCCTATAGTGAAACATGTTATGTCTGATTATAGTGGTGATTGTATATGATGGTGTTTCTGATTTATAATACTTGTATTATGCATCCAAGCCTAATACGGCTGCTGCTCAACTTGAGCGATCCCCAAATGGATATGAAATAGCGATGAGACATTTTTTCATGATCTCGTTAGAGTCTTGTTTGATCCTTATTTAATATATATTGAAGAGACATGAAGTGGGGGTCGTATCTCCAATCCAAACCGCACCTTTTCATGTAGCTTGTTATCACTCATGTCCCTTGAATTATCAATTGGTTTGGATTGGATTAGTTGATATTAATCGCTGGTGTTAATAGTAATCAAGCTTACTGTAATGGTATCTACTGTTATGAGGAATCCCTGACTGTGGGCGCTCACAAGCCTTTCACGAATGAAACCTTCCAATTTAGTTATTGTGTCTTGTTATTAATTTGATCGCTTCTCTTCTAACAGGGAGAATTCTCATTTAACGCAGAACCCCTCAAGCATACCGTACTAGAGAAAGAGAATTCTACAGAAGTTTTGCGTTGATTTCTCTGATCCGTTTGGCACCAATATTAGGGACTGCGCTGATTCACATTTATATGTATAGCTTCTATATGGAAAATATTTATTTCTCGTGATAGATATCCAGTTTGATATTTAATTCCAAACATTTAGCCTTTCCTTAGCGACATTGAGTTATGATTTATTATTTAATTATTATTTATTAATTTATATTTTACTAGTATTGTTATTCACTTTATTAATATTATTTTATATTATATTAATATAATATATTTAATAATAGATTATATTATATTTTAATATAATTATATTTATTAATATATGATATTATATTATATGGTATCAATATATATAATCTTTTCTTTATACAATTAATTTAACAATAAATTATATTATAATGTATTTATTCATTAATTTGTTTTTTTATTATTTATATTAAATCCCATTATGAAAAGGGAGATTACACATATGGCATTGAGTTAGAATGTATTGAATTTCGATAATATAGATTAGAACCAAGCTTTGGTCCTATTGATGGTTTGAGGTGGTGTGAACTTTTGTGGTTTGACTAGTGACTCTTGCATTGATGTCATCCCATCTGGATCACGAACTAGCTGAGTGTCTTCAAGTTGCCATGACAGGAGACACATCAACTCTATTATGGGCCAATATGTTAAATCATAACTTGGCAGCAGGAATGACTAGCTGGACAGAATAGGATCAAACAAAATCTACGAAAAAAAATTTAGAGGCGGTTAACATTGGCCAGCTTAAACAACTAAAAGGATGACTTCTCCCATTACACACACAGTCACAGTGAATCATTTATGATTCATCTCCCTGTGAGGCAAGGACAATCAAGAAAGATTGTCATATAGGTTAGTCCTATGGTAAAAAAGGGATTCACTCTGTGTTCGATTTCTAATTCCCTCTTTTTCTCTCTAGTGTCTTGTTCCCTACTCCCATGGATTCACCAGTCAGGTTTGTAGTGGACAAGAGGTGGATGTCCTTGAGGCTTGTGACTAATAAGTGCCTTAGAGAGGTGCTCAACTATTCTCATACTCTTTATCCATTCAGTCAAGAAGTTACTGGGTGGGGAATTCATTAGGGAAAACCATTGGTATCGAGTAAACACGAATATCCTTGTCGTGTTTCTTCTACTATCTTGATGGTTGGTAAAGAGAAAGTTGTGGTCGGTGAATTGTGTAGCAAGGTTTCAATATCTCGTTTCTGGAGACTTGGATAAAATTTTGCATAATGTGGATGGAAACCTCACGATTCCTTACCCTATGCATTATTTTGTTGTTACACATGGAGGCAAACCTATCCCAAGGCTTCTTGTGTTAACAATTTGGGATGATGAGCTATTTGATATCAAAAAGTCAATTATTCGAAGAAGCTTGGCCTTTCTAAAAAGATTGATGGGATTCACTTTAGATGGCTTGTTGGGCAACATTATTGGGGATGCAGTGAACGAAGGGCATAACCGGGTCTACAAATATAAGTATGATAATTGTTTGGATGGCTTCGGTAGTGAGGATTCTAGCGAAGTTGATCCAGATCAGATCTGGTGTTGAGTGAGGAGAATTAGGTTATGTCTATTGCTGAGGTGAGCTCTAAGCAGGTCTCAGATATCGACATTAGTGCTCCTTTGATATCTCCTTCTACAAGTGACAAAGGGAAGACACTAGGTGGTGCTTGAGGTGCATAGTTCCTTATAGGTTTCCCGGTTGGTCTTTTATTTTGAACCCCATAGATGGGGCATTTTGTATTTTGAGAATGTAGAACTTGGTTGTGGAATCTACCATGAAACTAGTTATAGGTTTGATAACAAGGGTTGATACTTTGAGGGCATTTTTGATGAATTTCGCCCATTCTGCTGCAATCAATAGATGACTTGGAGTTTGGCTTGTCCTTGTGCTCTCATATGTAGATTTAGTATAATGATATAAATATATTTGACCTCGGCCTTTTACGATAAAAAAAAAGTTGTCCATCTAAACCCAATTCTTGCAACCCTTTAGACAATGTAAATGCAACCTATTAACTAAATCTATAAATAGTTGACTTAAAAAGTCTTCAATACAGTCACTTCATTGCCACAACCTTATTAATGAAATATGATCCCAACATCATACTAAACTTCTCTTGTTAATCTCACTAACTTCATAAAAATTGTTCACCCTTCAAACACGCAAGCAATAAATTATAATCATTTCATTTTTATATCCTTCACTCGACACTATTTATTCCTCTTCTGACTAACTTATCTTGATAAACAACATATTTAGGCCCGTATTGTTGTAAGTTTGTTCTTCATGGTGCTTTTCCAAGAATCTGGAAAACTTAGAAATACTACCTCTTAGTTATACCTGAATTGAACTGACATACACCTTGTCCTAACTATGTAAGTTCAAAGAGGAACCGACAACATGTTGAATTCGGCCCTCTTAGTGATTTCCTTTGATTTCACAATTTTTCTCCATTATATAGATTGAGACCTTGCTTATTACCTTCACTTTTTGTTAGCTCTAAGGCTGTACAAACCAAACAATGAGTAGAATATTTGAGTGCTTTTGTAGGGTACTATATTATCAAGTTGACTAGTCCTTCATAACCACTCATCAAATGTAGCAATATTTAAACCTTTATATAATTTGTTCGTTCAACAATTTTTTTAACTTAACTTTTTTTCACTAATCACTTTATCAAAAAGTTTTTCATGAAAACTATGAACATACATTTTCAACACATCCATTTCTTTAACCTAATGAATATTTCCAGCAAAATTATTAGATCACTTTATCAAAAAGTTTTTCATGAAAACTATGAACATACATTTGCAACACATCCATTTCTTTAACAACCTAATGAATATTTCGAGCAAAATTATTTTCCTAGACAACTATATGAATCACGGACCCTATAATTTGAAAATTTTAATAACATTGAGCACAACACGAAGTATTGTTATAATAGTTTACATGTCTATAGAATGTATCCACTCCTTCGCATATGCCAACATAGCTGCAAGACTGTTATTTATTGTGGATAGCTACATATAATCCCAACCAACCCATGGACTTTTCCCCAAGTCCATTTATCTATTCTTAATCACCCATTTTAAGTGATTGGTGCTCATGACACATCTTGTACAATAATATATAGACCTCAAAAGCCACCATTTGAGAATGTTTCGAGTATTGTCATAACAAGAGGTAGTTTGCAACATGAAAAACTTGTGAATTTGGAATTTAAACAATTAAAGTTTTGGAATCTCCTATAAACCTATTCATCAGCCTGGGTCTATGGTCAAGAAGGATATATACCTTTACATAGTGTTCGTATCAAAGTCGAATATGTTACCTTGGACCCTTCATACCCATAACCACTGCCATCAAATTTGGTAACAATTGTAAACATCACCCATATTCACTGTTTAGGTAAATGCAAGGGCGTACAATAGAAACTATTAACCCTTCCATCATGAGCCAATTATAATATTGTAATCTCACTCAACAACTCTAGTGTTATAGTATTACTGTACTCTAGCATTCCTGCAATCTGAGCACGTTTAGTGCAAAAAATCAAAGAATAGGCCCTCCTTACTAGACAACTAAAGCAGCATTTTCCTTGTTGGTAGGAATCATTCTGTCTAAGATCACCTTTAGCGAACATACATATGTGAAGACGTGGTCTCAACTAACCACATTGAAGGCAAACATATACACGCATTTTTGCATGCTTTACACTAATCTTATTGCAGATGTTCAAGTCGCCAAACACAAATGAATTTGACAATTAAACAAGTTCACCCAGCTCTTTAATACTTCTTGTTTCCCATACATGTTGAATATTATAAAGGCGTGTGCTTTATTGGTGTGGTCATATTTGCATTAACCTGCCTTTATAAATTAGGAAACTTTTTATTTAATTGCATATCCACTGCTCAAAACAACACCTTGCATTTTTTGGATATAATTCCCAGTGCATCATTAGGTTTGTCTCAGCTTCTTGTCATTTGTTCTCCTATATAACAATACACAGAAGGGTCTACTTGGAGAAACTTCAACAAACAGTTCAATTGGTTCTTTCATGGTCCCTTAGGCTGCTAGTCTCGTGGACGTCATTAAAATTCCTTCATTCATTCATAGGCTTGTCGTGGAATAAGTTGTCTTGTGTTCTACAACCTCCACAATCATTAACCAACTCATATCCCACCACTCTCTAAACAAAAATGTAAAGGGGTTCTTTTATGCCATCTCACTGAACTTTGGATGCCCTCGCATGTATAAATTTGTTCCTTCCTATGCAGAGTTATAACTATTGGGCAATACCCAATTGCTGATTTTCCCTAAAGAGTGTAGCATCTTCAGGCATCTTTTCTTTCTCCTCTCTGACTTTTGTGGCGTACTCAGGATTCATTAGCCTTAGTAAGTCATGCTCCATGTGTCCAAGGAATCTGGGAAACACCTTTCAAGCCCTTGTTTGGAGTAATATTTTGAATGCCACATGTTTGGGTCCATACACCCCTTCCAAGTGCTTTTGCAATTCACCTTTTTTTGTGTCCCAAGAAACATGACATGCACCCCACTTGTCTTTCTCTGCATCCCCTATTCATTACCAAAACATTCTCAACGTATCCATCCTTGTAACAATTTTTCAGTGAAAATGGCATACCATTCCTCAAAGCTATCACCATCTGGATTCAACCTCGCCATCATTTGTCTTTGCCCTCATGTCCATGGCTTCGTAATATGCATTAATGTACATTGTAAATTGTGCCCATTCAACTTGTTTCATATTTTAGTCTCAACTCAACCAAATTTAACCTCCCATGTCAAGATCTCACTCAACGTCCTAGGTGTTTGGTACTCATTTAAATTATTAATTTCAAGGTAGATATCTTGAATCATTATTGTTTATACCAACAGTTAAGAATTGTTGATCACGCGTTCTGAGTACAAAATTCAATGTAAAACATGCATAGCAGCAGGCAACCATAACAGTTGAGAGATTAAAATGTATACAATGAATAGACAAAGTATGTGTAATCAATGAGCATGCTATATATACAAATCTTAATGGGCAATTTTTTGTTTAGATGTAATGAATCATCTGAACCACACCTAATTACTGTTTCAAAGACATGTTATAGCTTGTTACCATTGCATATTTCTTCTCTATTTTACTGTTTCATATCTACTAAAGGCAAAAGCATATGATCTCAAGGGCATAAAAATTTTGGAAAATGCTCAACATACAACTTGCTAGGAAAGTATTGAACATAGAGCTCCCTACATATTCAGCTGCTGCTTGTTTAACCTCAGTATGGGTGCTTTCTCATATCTCAAGATAAGAACAATCTCTTGCAAGAAAAAACGATTAATTTCAAGAATTTGTCAAAAAGCCTTGATATGCCTTTACTAGACTATACAATATGTATAGGTGAGAACAAGAATACATCTCATCTTTGCACCAAGTTTCCAGAAGTTACTTCCATTGATGACACTATTCCAGCTTAAGACATCTTGCAATTTGGACATCTTTTAGACAAACATAGTTGAGACACGTGATTAGTTGCCCCTACATCAAAGTCATTCATTTTCATCTCATCCAATTTGAACTCTTGACAACGGAAGAGAGAATATTCTCCTAACAACTACAAGGACATGGATGTCTTCTGTGTAAATGGGCAAAAAAAGACCAATGACACCAATCAATTTTATTTATACAGAACGCAATCACGATTGCTGCGAAAGCCTTTCTGTTATAGTTCCCCAATTTGATCCGCTGCTCCACGCTGCCATGAAAATAAAGATATGTTATTATTATAACCTTTCCAGAAAGGATATACTTTAGCCAAGACTGGCAATGAAAATATACTCAAATCTAGTAGTCTTGTGATTGTAACATTAGCAGACATAAAAAGAACATAAAATAGAAAAAGAGACCAGGCAACAATTGTCAATATTCCTTCCCTCTAAAGTCTAATCCTTACCAAGTTGAAAGCATTTTCCTACCTTTCGATGTTTTGTCGATCCAGGGTCCATTCATAATATTTAATATGCTGCAAGCTTCTGTATACTCTAAATCTGGGAGAAGTTTTGGTGTCAATAAAAAACACCTACAAAATCAAAGCCATGAAAATTGTCATTTCAACGTATAAGCTTCCTTCTTATTCCTCAAAGTAAATCAATTCAACAAACAAGTTGGTATACAAAAATATGAGATCCCTTCTTACTGAGGTGTGTTGGGTTGACTCGCAGCCCTGACTAGTTGTTGGAACATGTTCCTTTCATTTATGGGATCCATCCCTAGAATACATAAGAACAAATATGGCAAAACCAAATATTGTCAGAATATTGAGAGAAAATACTATCCACATTGGATATTAGGCAGATTATTCAACAATCAACTCGCAGAAACATAGTTTACAGGAAGCCTTCGCATAATCAATACTGCAAGGCACTTCCCTCAATGCAATAAGGTGAGGAACAATATATTCCCTTAGATTTTTCAACCAGCGGGAACAATCTAGCAGTCTTGATTCAATATAATTGTCAAAGCAGGAATTAACATACATTTCCATATCCAGATCAAAAGCCTTGAAATAATAACATAGTACCAGAACAGAAAGGAATCTTTGACAAGATCCATTTAACTCAGGAATGTTAAAAACAAGATCAGTTTTGATCAGCGTTACAGATCATTCTCCAGCTCACTTTTCCTGATGATCTATCATAAAGTATGATCCAAAATGTTGATAAAAATTGTTCATGCAGTCAAATCCCGAAGCTTTCAAATTTAATAGCATGGAGTGTGGAAATTTAATTTCTTTAATTTAAGATCAGTTTTGGTTCTGGAGAAACTAGTAAAAGCTCAGATAAAGTTTTAAAATGGTTAGAGATCAGATTCAAATTTGAACTCTGAAAAGAAAGTAAACAAAGATAAAATCAGACATGATATCAGGTTAAAGAAATATTTTACCAGATTCTATTTTGAAAAATTGATCAGAATCAACTTTTCGAAGTCTAGAAAAGATGAATCTGGTATGAGATGAAAGAAGCTGGAGATTATTTGAGAAGGCTATTGTTTTCTTTTGTTACTTCTTTGTAATCAGTGTTACAAAGACACTTTACTATCACCAGCATATTTAGTTTCAGTATTTGCTAACTTTTTCAATATTGATACACACTCCTTTATTTTGCCAACAATAAAAGTCCTTGGGATATTTCACATCACAAAATTCACTAACCTTGATTGATTTCATCTACCACACGAAATGGACAGTGTGTAAGGTCTTGTAGTGAAACAAGGTACAATATTGTTGATACTGATCGTTCCTGTTGAAAAATGACCAGGTATTAGCACTCCAGAAATATGGAAAACAGTTGCGTTATCCTAAGTTTTAAAATGCCATGAAGCATACCCCTCCAGACTGATGATGAGCACTAAGAACCTGCAATTGTCCAGTTTGCCTGTAATGGTATAAAGCCTACACTCAGTACAAAATAAAAGTTTTTATATCAAGGAAAATCATGAAACCTTCATCCTTCATAGATCTTCACATCACACCTGTAAATGACAAAAATAGGTAAAAATTTATTCTAGTAGGTACAAAAGGATACATAAGAATACATAGAATTGCAATAAGCAAATACACGCAAAACTAGATTTTCTCGTTCATTTTTTAAGGTACCATCTTGCATGATGTTAAATGGATAACACATGGATCAATATTGGCAAGCTTTATGTTTTTGCAACTCTTGCGTCTTGACAAACTCACTGAAAAAAAAAACACGGAGCCCAGTCTTACCAAGTAAGACCTAAAACAAAATTCTCTTTTCCAATTAAGTTTCAATGTTGAATAATTGCTCCCACTCAATGGATGTATTCCATTTTCAACAATTTAGATTATGCCTACTTGTCCCAAAAATAGAGCTTGTGAATCCTTCAGGCATTGCTCTAATATTTTATTATGCCTCGCTGTTTCTTTAGTAAACTATATGACCTCATATTTGATGGTATTTACCTAAGTTGCTGATTCGGGTGCGGATACGGATGCGAGAATTGGGTGCCGGATGCGCAAAATTTTTTTGGGGGGGATGCGGATGCGTTTGGATACGCATCCAGGTGCCTGGGATGAGCTTCTGGCAGGCACCCACAGGGCATCCGCCTCCAGATCCACATCCGCAGGCATCCACATCAGCATCCAGGGCATACCAAGGAGCATCGGTATCTTAGGTATTTACCATAAAGCTTTAGTAAATTAAAATCTTATCCCAAAGAGAACGCTACAAACCAAAATTCAGTGAGTGCACAAGATAACACATACAAACATGAAGCAAAAAATTAGATAAAAACATCATGGCACTTTAAGAATTCAATAGTAAGAATGTAAAAGCATTAACAATCTTATGACAATTCTATATTTTTAACATAAGCAGAAACGACAAAGATGTTCATGAAATGCATTTCAACAGAAATAGAACACAATTCATAAATAATTGCATACTTCTAACATATCCTGACAGCTTATATTTAATTATTGCAGGTTCAAAATTTCCTATTTGAGGTAAAAAATCTGCTTGATCAACAAAACATTCAAAAAATGAGATAGTCAACAAAATAATATATTGTAAAATACTAAAAACAATACATTGATACATTGCACAAATTAGAAATTATGATACCTGAACTTTACTTTTATTAGAATACCATACTTGTCAAAATCCATACCATGCTCATCTGAAAAACATATACAAATGCATCATATATACCATTTCTGAAGATACAGAACTTTATCAACAAACTTAATCAATCTAATGTACATACCAAGTGTGACTTCTCCAGCCACGGCCATCTCTTGGAAATTGTGACCAAAAGTTTCATTAATTCTCGTGATAAGACTTCTCAATTTTGGAAGCCAGGTTTCCTTTCAACAACCATCCTCTTGATCTTAGAATTGTTAATCATAAGAAACCAAGCATCTTGATTGATTTGTAAAAAGTGACAATTGAAACAATTAGCACACAAATGTGTTGTTCAATTAAGTATTCACCTTCAGATTATCTACTTCTGACAAAACTTTATTGAGTGCCAGTCTATCCTCTTCTACCTTAAACTTCAAGTTTCTAATCTGCATAATTTCAACAAAAACAGTGCTGTTATAAAATGATAAATCTTAACAAAGTGTATCAGGGTCATTGCTTTAGAAAGATCAACAATTCAGGTAAAAATTATAAGCTAAGGTACCTGCACACATCGACGCTCATACTCTTCAAGAACATTAGGATTAAGAAACATTACTGCATTTGCCTGTGCAACACAATCTTGTATCGCAGCTTCAAGCTCCTCAACTGTTTCGGGCATCTTTGTACAAAGAAACATAATCAAAATGAGAAAAAATGGCTTAATCTCACAGAAAAAAATCAAATCAAATAGTCCAAAATCAAATATCGCAAACGTTAAGAGATTTGAGGATTGCATTTCAAAAGTAGAATACATCTCAGAATTCCATAACATATAATTCATCTACTATTTAGCATTAAGAATTTGATCAGGATACATAACAGTTTTCCTTTTCAGAAATATACCACTTAATCAACATATCCAAAGTTAAAATTTTGGATGGTACCATTTATGGTTTAATTAATTTTACAATGCTATCCAAGTGCGGGGTTACTCAACTCATGCAGCATGAATTCCCAAAACTTTTAGGCATTTGTCTTTTATATTCCTTAGTTAGGCAATATGTATTTTCCTACACATTTAGTTTAAGGTAGGCTAAGTTATCACATTCGCTCCTAGAAGGTGGAATTCAAGATTCGGTTTGCTGCAAAGTCGGATTCAGTTTGAATTCGCTCAAAATTCTGCCAGTCAGGAAAATTTGCTCAAAATTCTCTCAGAGGGACCTTGGTGGAGTTTTGGATGAATTTTGAAGACTTTTGAATCGAACGCAGGAACCCAGAACGAATTTTGGGCAAATTTGACCAAAAACGTCATTTTCATTGACTTTTTCAAAAAAAGTTCTTGCCAAAGTAGGTCTATTCGACCCTCCAACCCTAAAAGTGACCACTAAAAAAAAGTTGTTTTAAATGTCATTTGTGCATATATATACATTTGATGTGGAAGTTTGAATCTGGTGACTTTCTAGTTGGGGCCTTTTGAAAGAGGCCGAAAATACCCTATGCAACAGGGCGCAGGTTGCCTATAGCAAAGCTAACAGGGAATCACAGACCCGATAAAAGAGTCCAATTATTGGCTATAGGCATTATACAGATTTTTGTAGGTGTCAATAGACTGCTACTGGCTAACAACAATTTCTTACAAGTGTTAACTACTACAAGTATTAACTATTAGAGGTGTTCACATGACTTTAAATTAGCACGAGATCAATAAGGAGACTGAATGGGACCATCGTCTTCTACTAGAATCATTAATGAGGCTGATAGTATTGCTTTTAGCAATGCTATTGTGTAATGTCCCCGTTTTAGAGGTAGTTTGATTTAACTAATCTAATTAATTAAGTTGTCCAAAATAATGATTATTTTATGAGGATGACTAATTGATTATTTTAATTAAATTAAAAAGTGGTATTAAGTTAATTATTTATAAAGTTATCAAATAAATAAATATTAAAAGGTAACTTTATATTTAATTAATTTAATAAAGTGACTTAAATAAAATAATATATCATAAAGTCAATAAAAATAAAATGATTTCTGGAAGCTTCTAGATTTTGGGCCAACCTCTTGAGGAAAAGGTATAAATAGACATCATGGGCCTCATTCTCATCATCCAGGAATTGATGACTGTTTGATGTGATTATTAGGTGGAGAAGCCAGCTAGGGTTTCAGCCATTGGAGGATCTATGAGGACGAAAACCCTCATTGGTTACGCAATTTTGAGGCTGTGAAATACCAGATGAATTATTGCTGATTGTGGGCTTTACTTCAGAAGTCCAATCTTGTGCTTCATTGTGGAAATTATACCTTCATAATCTGCTGTCATGGAGGTTGATCAGCCTATGCAAGAACAGGGGTGGCTACTTC
>MU226196.1:1587180-1622923 GCA_018584345.1 Thuja plicata
ATCAAGCATACAATCAGTCTGATAACTCAGACCAGCAAGTCAGAAGTTTGCATGTGAATTGTTTAACGAAATTCCTTGAGCTTTCAATCAGCATTTTGAGGTCAGACTTGAGCAGGGTCATTACATATTGGAATCATTAATGACGGTGATATGTATTGCTTTCAGAAATGCACACACACACACACATATATATCCAGAACATTTGATGTGGAAGTTTGAATCTGGATGTGTGCGCGCGCGCGCGCACACACACACACACACACACACACATATATATATATATTACATATATTCTTGTACGGACAAACCCAAAACAAATCACAGACCCGCTAAAAGAGTCCAGTTATTGGCTGCATGCATTATACAGATTTTTGCAGGTGTTAATAGACTGCTATTAGCGAACAACAGTTTATTACAAATGTTAACTACTACAGGTATTAACTATTAGAGGTGTTCACATGACTTTAAATTAGCATGAGATCAATAAGGAGACTGGATGGGACCATCGTCCATAGTAGCCTTAATCGGCTGTGAATCGCGATTAATCATGAGTCGGGCCAACAGCCGATTTTATCCCAGATAAAATTGCAATTTAATGGTCAATGGTGGTCAACAATTTTTTTGGCGATTTTTGAAGATAAATCGGTAAAATCGCGATTATTCCCCACACAAAAAAACACGATTAATTGGTGACCCATTATTTTTGCTAGGAAAACCGTAAATGGTGCCAAAATAACTTGTTTTTTCTATTTATTTGGCCGCACGACTCGTCTGTAGACAGAGCAAGGTTGGTGTCTTTACCAACGGAGGTGTTGTGGGAGCAGCGTTTGCCGACGGAGCAGTGTTGCGTGTTTGCCGACGGAGTAGAGTGTTGTGTATTTGCCGTGTTTGCCGACGGATTAAGGTACAAACATCTATTTGACTTTTGATTTAGAGTCGTTATGATTCAGAGTCGTTATGATTCAGAGTCGTTTACAGACTACTCATTCAATAATTTTACTGATGATTGTATTTGGTTCACTTCATTTTTTTGTTTCAACACTATAGATTCTTCTATGCTGAAACGAATGTGAGGCTTGGACTACTGGAATTTGTGGTTGTGTTGAAGATCCTAATACTTGTATGAGTCCTTGAATTATAACATGTTTAACTTTTTCAATTCACTTAGTCTATTCAAAACCTGTATTAAACATGCATTTTTGGTGTGAACTTGATTTACTTTAGAATTTCCTCTTTATTTTGATTCTCTTTGCTATATATTGTAAATACAAAGTGAGAAAAATGTGTTTTTCGGGGTCCCAAGCATATCTTTACTGCCTCTAAAATAGTCTAAATGCTCTAGCACAAAACATATAAAACTTTTATGTAACAAATGCCTCCATTTGAATGTTGTACTATTAGCTAAGTGCTATATAATTTTTTTGCTAATTTTGAATGTAATCTTTTCTGCTGAAATTTTTATCTAAAGTTGAACAAACCTATGAGGATGCAGTAAGTCCTAAACCAACACAGTTTACTGAATAACTGATATAAAGCAATGAACGAGGAGACGCGCTACATGGAGATGTGTTTACATCTTCGTGGTCCCTCGGTCCATACCATCAGCATAGATGCTGAGGAGATTCTTCCTTCGGGCAAGCACAAGCAAAGTGCCCCCATTGGTTGCGGGCTCGACATTGCATCATGGGGCGACCCTTCGCATCATATTGGATCCGACTCCAACCACTATTGTTGTTACTATTATTGTTACTTCTTCCCCCGCGTTGATTGTTACGGTATCAGCCTGATGATGCGTTGGTATTGGTTTGTGTCTGAGAGGTGCCCGCTGCTACGGACGTCGACGGTTGTTCCTGAGTGAAGAGTACTTGTGGACCCCTTGTTTTCATATTGTATGGGCATTCCTTAGTGGAATGTCCCATCACCTAGCAAATGTCACAGAAGGCTTTCTTAAGGCATGCACCCTTCGTATGACCTTCCTCCTTACAGTCCGTACACCATAACTCGCCTTCAGTCTTGTTGGTGTTCCCCTTCATTGCATTGAACTCCATCATATGTTGCATATATTTTTGAAGCGCTTACACCTTTTTGTTGGATTCCTCGTCAGTGTTGCTCCCATCAGACGAATCATCATCATCCGATGACCTATTCTTCTTTCTAGATGTTTTGCTTTCACTCTCTAGATCCATCGCTTGGTTGTAGGCATCTTCGTACGACGTTGCCAAGACAATTTTCATTTTCTTCCTTAGAGAGGATTTCAACCCCTCTACGAACCATCGTTTCTTCAGGTCGTCGGTTGGTTGGTTGTCCATGTTTCCCAACAATTCCTTCAACCGTCGGTCATACGCCCTTTGTAAAGAGCCTGCCTGGCTCTATCTTTGAATTTGCTTGCAACAATTGTATTTGTTTTGGAATTGTAGAATGATATGAATGTTTAACATAGTTTGCCAGGTAAAACAATGATTTCACCAATATTCTTTAAACAATCAATTACATTAAAATACAAAAACCAGGCATTCTATTTAATTTAATTTCAAAACCCCAGTTGCTGATAACAAATTATACATAACCAAGCTATCAAATAAAATACTAAAACAACCTGTGATTACATTCAATAGCCACCATACTACTCGCAAGTAAAGAAAAAGGGCGGCTATCAATGTTTCCAACACTAAACTCTAGCCGCAAGTGCTAAGAGAGGTGACAGTTGCTTGAGGAGAAGCCCCACGTCCAATCTGAACCAAAAATCAGCACCATTCAAATTGGCGTCCAACACTCCAGCTCTCAACTCCCATTAATGGCATCCCAAATTCCTTCAGGCATCAACCAAGCTGGCCGCAATTCAACCACAATTCATTGGAAATTAAATCCAACTCAAAGTGAAAGGACTCATGAAGAATTTACAATTCTTCCTGCTGATATTTCGAAACCCTCAACTCCAGAACTCAGAACCATTTTAAAACCAATTTCAAAGAATGATAAGCATAATGAATAATTGAATTCTTCCAAGAGCCTTTATAAAGTCTTCCTCACAAATCCATCCCTAACTTCATCTTCACACTTTTCACTTACATAAAGACTATGCTTTATGTGCACATTTGAAATATAATAAACTATTATATTTCTTTCCACTTTAATGAGGAAAAACAACCCTTTCATTAAAATAACAATATTTTGACACATACAGTCCCTGATTTATGAGCTCGTGATTTAAAACTTCTCAAGCCGGTTCTGACAAGCTATAACACTAAGACGCCCAAAATAATAATAATAATTCACCCGTCTTGCGAAAAACAACTGAGGAAGTATCAGAATCAAAATTTGACAGCACAGGAGTGATCCTGATGATAAAAATAGACGCTCACTCCAAGAATCTTGGAGCCCAAACTCGAAGTTGGAAATAAAATCTGAGAGCATCATATAACTCCTCTAAATCATCTGAGCTTTGTGGAACCAACTGTTGACTTACTTTAAATAGAAAGTCCCTCAAAACGGGGCCACAACCCACAATAGGGTCCTCTAATCACCAGTATTGGCCTACAAGGACCCAATGATAGGCTAAATCCACTAATCTCCAATGGTCACTCAAAACGGGGACATAATAGTCCTCCCTTCCCGAAATTGCTTGTCCCCAAGAAATCCCAAAAACAAAACACAGAAGTCCACTCGGATCCCAAGGATAGAATGGAGTAATGTCCCTACGATCACCTGCAAACTCCTGTGATGAAGTCACCATCCACTGAGCTAACCAAAACACACTGTCATCATGCCAACCATAGTTGTCCACACAATCTGCAGTGCCACACCTGTCACTACCTGGATCCCAGTAGAGATGAAACTCACAGCCATCCATAACAAGGAAGGATGGATATCCAATACCATCTAAAAGATCAGAGCTCCCTGCACACCCTGCCAATCTGCCATGTGTACTCTCGTAATCAAGATATCCATCCACTGTAAAACTATCCCAGATGCACTAACCCTGCAAGTCACCTCCTACTACAACTATTGATGGAGTAAACCCATCCCCAGAAGAATGGTATAATCCTGGAGACAACCCACACCGACGCGCAAACAAGTCCTCAACCGGTGGGTCAAAAGAGAAACGATGAGCGCTCCTCACTATGTAATCATGGTGGAAAACTCCAATCCCTATCAGAGGCTCATCAAAATCAAACTGCGAATCAAGAGATGGCTCCAATCTCTGACTCTGAAAAACTGAGTGGGCAAGATCCTAGGTAACCCTCTCAGCAAACCCAACCACAAAATCTCGATGAGGAAGCATTGTAGTCAAAGTATCTACAATTCTCCCCACCAAAAGTTGAATACCACGAGAGCCCCGGATGAGTACCCTCAGAAGCTCTGAAAGGACCCTCCTACAAAACCCGACATTCCAGCAAGTACTCCATGAATGACTCTGTGCTGTAGAAATTATAAGAAGCGACATCAACCTACTCCCCTGCAATCCACAGCTGATCCCTCTGAAACTGTGATGCTACCAACTGCCTATCACTATCAGTTGTATAAAAAGGAGGAATAGATTTGCTTCCGACAGAAGGAAACAAATCATCATGAGAACCAGATGATACCCTGTCCGTGTCCTGGGAATCAAAGGGAATGGTGTCAGCAACTGGCACACAACTCTCGGAAAAATCCACGCGGGCTACCACAAAATTCCCCAAAACCTGCTTTGTATCATCTGTCATCGTGTTAACAACTGGAGAACCGGATACCACAAAACTCTCTCTACTGTCATCCACTGATGCACTAACCTCCTCTACATCTACTGCATCTGTCTCAAGGATGGATGTAACTATGTCCCCAACACATCCATCACTGCCAACTGTGTAAGTTGACTTGCCACCAACCACTACTATCTGCAACTGAACTGGATCTACGGCTGGTAAAGACTGAATCCGCTCCAACTCCATAGTCACCTGTCCCAACTGCAATTGCGACCCCTGAAGAGCCAACTGAGTGGCCTCTAAAGCCTCAAAAGTCGATGTGAGCTCCTAAGTAAGCTCATTCACCTCCTCTTTGTCCATCAAAGCCTCATATGTCGTACTCGCCCACTCAACTAGGTGATCTCTGTCGGCTACCAACTGTAAATAATCCTGACAGCCTCCCGCAAGGAATGAATCTTTGTCATGGAAAGCTAACCCCCACCATGCTCATCTGCCATAGGAGCACCCCAACCATAAATAGCCAACAGCTGACGAGCGGCATCGAAATGCTCGAGAGTAGAAGTAATGTCTCTCTCACTGACTCTCAACTGGCTAGTCACATGATGACTTTGCACAACGGATCTCCTATGCACAATCTCAGTTGCACTGTCCACACTATGGAAGGAAGCTGTATCCAACAAACTCCCCTCAAGATCACCGAATATCTGTGTATTGTCATCCGAGCACACATCTACAAACTGAGTACTGACATCAGACTCATCCTCATCTACCTCATGAGGAAGTTGTTGCTGAATCCAACTCATCACAATCCTCAGCTACCTCGTCCTTTGTAACCACATGACAATCCAGATCCTGGGACCCATCCTCACTCACTCACAACTCAGAGTCCTCCCCCAAGGTCTAATAAATCAAACATGACTCGCTACAAATAGAGTCATTCTCATGTGTCACTGAAGAAATAACCTCATCTAAAGGAATGGAAGCTCTGGCTGAAACAAACTTCTGCCACTCATATGCTTCCCCATCCTTATCCGTGAGTCCCGACAGAAAAGGATCCTAGAACCCACCACCACTGAATGACAACGCTGAGTCAATACCCAATGTCGGATATAGAAAATCAAACACACTGCAACCCACATCATCCTCACACTCAACATCAGAGGTCTCTACGATGCTAGTATCAACTTCCTCTATCTAAGACCCCTCTGCTATCTCAGGCTACATACATGACTCAATGTCCTCGCGTGAATCCTCTACACTGTGGCATGAACCTATGTCACCTGACTCATCTGTACCACTCCACTCCTGAGTGTCATCACTGGGTGACTCCATGCTCACATCCTCAGTACAGGAAAACTGCAACCTCTTGTATTGAATCCACACTGCGACAACTGTCATAAACATCCGAGGTGTCAGAGCTCAAATACTCCTCGCAATCCTCAAAAATAACACCATCATCCATGGTGTCACAATCCCTAGTGGTATCTACAACATCCTCCACTCTCACACCATCCACGACATCAATAACAAGCTCAAATAAAAGTTTGGTGTCCGGAAAATCAGACCATGTATCGCCGATACTGCTACCAACTGATGCAAGACTGCCATCATTGGCAGTAGATATGTCACCAGCCTAATCCGTGTCACCAACTCTGGTAGGCTCAGGATGCTGAAACTCAGTACCACTATCTGCCAACAAGTCAGACACATCCACATGTCCCTGTAAAGAATCTCCACCCTCAGGTGTGCAAATAGGACTAGTGGCTGATCCACTAGTACAACATCACCAAAATCAGCAGCTGCCGAAAACTCATCATGGAGATCTCTAGATGTCTCACCTGTATAATACTCACATCTGTCCTCATATCTTCTCTGTGAAGAGGACCTATTGAGCAAAGAAGCCAAATAATCTGCTACCCTATCGACAGTTGCCGGATTTAAAAGTGGCGCATTTAATCTTTCCAGTGTTTGCCTTCGTTTCTCCATATCCTTAACTAAGGCATTCGTTTGTTTTCTTAATTCAGACAAACTGTCTAACTGGTTTTCTATGAGTACTAGATTTCATGTATCTGTCTATGACTGCAAAAAAAACCAGAGTGTTGATCACTCAAGTCAAACAATCAAGCCCAATAAATATCACCCCCCCACAGGATGGCAGGAAACCTGGCTCTAATACCACTGTAAGGAGCCTGCCTGGCTCTATCTCTGAATTTGCTTGCAACAATTGTATTTGTTTTGGAATTGTAGAATGATATGAATTTTTTAACATAGTTTGCCAGGTAAAACAATGATTTCACCAATATTCTTTAACCAATCAATTACATTAAAATACAAATAACCATGCATTCTATTTTATTTAATTTCAAAACCCCAGTTGTTGATAACAAATTATACATAACCAATGCTATCAAATAAATTACTAAAATAACCTGTGATTACTTTCAACAGCCACCATACTAGCCGCAAGTAAAGAGAAAGGGCGGCTATCAATGTTTCTAGCACTAAACTCTAGCCGCAAGTGCTAAGAGAGGTGGCAGTTGCTTGAGGAGAAGCCCCATGTCCAATCTGAACCAAAAATCAGCACCATTCAAATTGGCGTCCAACACTCCAGCTCTCAACTCCCATTAATGGCATCCCAAATTCCTTCAGGCATCAACCAAGCTGGCCGCAATTCAACCGCAATTCAGGCATGTACCTATCAGTGATTCTGACTGAAAATGTATTATAAATGTTACATTTAAAATACACTGTAATGTGAACAGCAATAAAGGTGGTTTATACATATACATATGTTTGCATTTTCATTTAATCCTTCCAGATTTTTCTTAGCTAATTTCCAATGGTCTGTGTATGAGATTTAGGCAAATGCAATTGAGCATACATGTTTCTCCAAGAAAATCTGTTATTAACACTTCACTCATTTGGAAATCTATCGTTCTGATGTACATCTCTCAGGAAGCCACTTTAGGATGAGAGTGAAATTTATATCTTAACATGAGACACAACTGTGCACTGCTGAATTATATTTTCTCCACTATAAAGTTAAACTGTTGACCCATTGCTCCAGAGCAGTGTCAAATATGATGTGTCTACATTGATAAGCTTGGTCCAGACAAGATTCGATGCACTCAGAAATTCGGCAGGAAGGCATAACCTCAATTTTGCCACATCATGCCAATTCTAACTTGGATCCATCAATTTTTCATGATACCAATGGCAGCCACAGTACAGACTTCCTGCGACCTACATACCAGTGAGTATAAATGTCCTTTTCAATGTTCATTCCGTCCTCTGTAAGACTTTAAATATCTAGATCATGTATCCCAATGGTGTATCCGTCATACTTGCATCTGTAATTTCCATGTTCACTGCTGATCTTGGAGTATTATCAAAAAGTTGTACACTATGCGAAGCATATGGAGCATAAACTCATGCCGCATGAAATTTGAAACTTTGTTGATTAAACATCTCATAGGCTAGATATCCTTCACACTAATATAGTTTCAAGGTTTTCTAGGCACAGCTTTTGTGCTTTATTACCAAGATTGCATGGACACAGGTATGGATACAGATATGATCATGGTAATTTGAAACTGAGTTTATTAAACATCTCCTATGCTATATCATTCACACTAATTTAGTTTTAATTTTTTTAAGGCATGGCTTGTGTGCTTTATTACCAAGGTTGCATGGACATGGTTACAGATACATATACAAATACAGTACCGCATATGGATACACCTATTTTCCAAACCCCTAATATGGAGCAGCTGCTGGATACTGTTATATCTATCTACCTATAATTATATATATGTATATGTTATATATACCACAAACTTTATATTTTATAGTTAAACAACAAAATTTAACATATCGTCATTTGTGCAATGCAAAATACAATTCCAAATTTTCAGTACCTCAATAAAAGCTTGCTGCAGTTCAGGGTTAAGCTTGGCAACAGATTCTGCAGCACCCTTGGCAATCTGAAGCTGCCTCTTGCATTGTTCAAGCTCATCCTTGCCTGTCATACATTTCATTAATCAAAGATGAACAGCATTCACAATAGCGAAATGATAATTAACAGACTGAAGTGCACAAGCCTTCTCTCAAACACAACAAAGACGATAGCCATATCTTATATGAACTAGTGTACTGGTTACTTTTGTAAAACAACTTGTATAATTAGATTACAGAAGACTTCTAAAAAAAAGACTTAATTATATATATTAATGTCTACGAATGGGCAAATGAAATTATTAAATGCAGAGTTACCATCTATCAAAAAATGTCAACCATATACAACTAGCCATGTCCCCATGGGTCCAGCTGACATACTGGGTGTCCTTAGAGGAGACCTCCTATTCTGATTCTCCCATGTTTGAAAGTTTTGGTGACGTCCTCTTTTTTTGGTCTTTTTGAGGACTCACTAGCATCCCTTGGTCATCCATTGGCTATCCCAGAGACATAAAGTATCCTCCACATTTAATGCATGAAAAATAGAAAAAATATTGCAAAAGTATTATAACACTAATAAAAACCTTAAAACCCATTCCAATTGCCATTTTGCATTTACTTAAAGAGAAGACGAAAAGAGGGGGATAGGAAGGAACAATTTCTGAAATACCAGTCAGATAATGACTCCAATTTCCGATCATCTTCCTCAATGTTCCTATGTACCATGCATGATGCAGCATTTCTTTTGTTGGCATCTCTCAATATAAATCATGCTTCATATTCTATGACTATCAGTCCATCAGATTTATTATGGGATCAATGAACTGTTATTATATCTACTCTTTTAAATCACAGCTTCTTATGGTTTGTTTATTTATTTTTTGTTCTTTTTATTTATTTGTATTCTAAATTTTAAATATTATGATAGAATCCAGAAATTTGGTCATTGATGTAACATGGAGAAACACCATGTAGAACTAGCTTCCAAACATAAAGCACCATTAAAAATGGTTCTTAATAGTGGAAGTCACAAAGTAATCAATGATCTACTCACGTAAGATTAATGGAAAAAGGTTCGAAATTGTTCAAATAATATACTCCACTAGCATTCAAAAGTACACTAATATATGGTAGATACATCTGAAACGAAACCAAAAACTCACAATATAATAAATGAATAACTACACAAGTGATTATTAAGGTAGGAGGCAGTGCCTTTTATTTATAAAATTCTCAATATATGACATGAAGGTAGGCATGCCCATTAAGAGGTGTTTTCTCCATTCTCTAACATCCCCATTAAAACATAAATTGATGGGATCAGAAAAACATGGTATGCAAGTCAACTGTTCTGAAAAGAGAGGTCTCAAAATCCCCCTAATGACAGCTTCCAATAGCCTCAACAACTCTTGCAAGCAAGGAAGTTGTTCGGTTGTCTGTACAATTGTGAAGTCTGGCATTTTTTGTCTTTTTGCACTATTTTGAATACTCAATGATAGAGAATCCTGAAACATGTGTCTTTTCTAGATAAGTCTTCAAAAACAGAACTGAATGCCTTCAACCCGAAATTGGGATCTTCATACACATCTGAATCAATCATCTGGTTAGTAGTAGTACAAATGCACTTGGTGCAACATGAAATGAAGTCACTTCATCAGAGAAAACCTAACCTGTTTATATAACATGGAATAAGCAATATTAAAAAAAGCAACCAAAATCGCAAACCAATACCACATGCAATGTACTAGGTCATGTTCACCTATAATTGGCCTCAAAGGTAGAAAACATTGCTACTCAAAGTACGGCATTCAATATTTCTATGTACTCTGCCTCGAAGGTGGACAATGTTGCTCCTTCGTGCATGATTAAGTACTAAGATTGACTCCAACCAGAAGCAAGCCTCTCCTTACCATAAATAAAATGGCATGCAAATCTCAATTCTTCATCAAGCAATAAAATCCAACTCTCATAGGTACATACACGAAAAGCTAGTCCAAATAACAGATAAAACCATGAGGTAGTAAAATACTCCGCAGTGAAAGATTTTATGCATAATCAGCCGAACTACTAATGATGAAAAATGATGAAGCAACCTGTGATTCTGAAAAATAAGTCAATAACTCCAAGCTATGAACCCCACGAACAAGCTTCAAAACTTGCAACATCTAGACATGCATGCCCAAAATATGAAGTAAATCACTGAAAAAACAATCATCCAAATAAGTCAAAATGTTCTAACTTTCCATATAAATGTAGATGACAGAATACCCTAACCGATGTTCATATGCTCTAGAAGCAACAAAATCTAAAGAAACATGTCTAAATGATATCCACATCATCTACCACCATACCCTAAGTCTGAACCCTACCACCTTGAAAATATCAACAAGGCAACATAGGGTGATTAGAATCTACAACACAATTGAAGGGATTCTTTGGACATTGTGGCTTCTACAAAAGGTTTTATAAAGGCTTTTCATCGTTGGCTGCCCCACTTATAAATCTTAGCAAAATGGGGGCCTTTATATTATCTGATTCAGTGCAATAATCTCTTGATTATTTTATGTAGATCATGAGCACGTGCCTTGTTTTAGCTATTCAATATTTCTCCAACTCATTTGAGCTTGAGTGATGCATTTAGTGAAGGTTTAGGTGTTGTCCTAATGCAAAATAAGCACCCAACTGCCTATGAGAGCAAGAAGTCATGACATAGAAAGAGGAGCTTCTGAATTTAGGATTAGGAGATGCTGGCTATGATACATGCTTTGACCAAATTCCAACAATATCTTGTTGGTGGTAAGTTCATTGTTAAAACAGATCACAATAGCATCAAGTATTTCCTTAATTAGAAAGAACTCAATGATAGGCAGCAGAAGGTGCAAGCGGCATTGAGCCAAATGGTTATTTCCAACCAGTGGAGTATGTGGAAGGCTTCAAATTCAGAGAGGGCCCAAAAGGTCAAGACATTGGTCTTGGATGACAATTGGTGGGCTTGTGTGCTATTTGTATTGGATTTCACTGAGCCTATCATGACTATGCTCCGATTTGCAAACACAGATAAACCTTGTTTGGGGGATGTCTATGATGGCATGGACACAATGGTGGAGAAGGTAAAAAATTGAAATACAAAAACATGAGAATGACCCCGTACAATGTGAAACCTTATGCAATACAGTGGAAACAATCATTCATCATTGTTGGGAAAAGATGACCACCCCATTGCACCTCCTTGCATATGTCTTATCTCCGAGGTACTATAGCGTTGAAATACTTGCTATGCCAGATAGAGTAGCACCATATGCGGATGAGAAGTTGCTAATGGGTGCTAAAAAGCCTTTGAAAGACTTCCAAGATGATGAAATGCACAAAAAAGTTCGGACAGAAATTGACTTATTTCCCTCAGGAATAAAACATAGTCCATTTGCAGTAAAGGACCAATACGACATGGCAGCTACAACATGGTGGTACCTCTATGGTCAACCATTTAAGAATCTACAACCTCTTGCAATCAAGGTCCTCTCACAAGTAAGTTTTTTTTGTTTTTTGTTTACCACTTGTATTCTACAATTTAGTACTTAATTTTCTTTAATTTGCTTTACATTTTTATGTTTAATTTTGCGAAGACTGTCCAGGTTGCAAGTTCTTCTGCCGCTGAACGGAATTGGAGTACATACTCCTCTATCCACTCAGTGAAGCGTAACCAGTTGGGCTCAAAAAAATCTAAAGACTTGGTTTACATTCATACCAACTTGTGTCTTTTGTCACGTAAGGAGGAACACTACAAGGATGGGGCAGCCAAGCTTTGGGATGTAGCCCTTGAGTGTGCCAACTTGGAGGCAACTGTTGAGAATCTTACTAGACTCACTTCAAATTATGATGTTGATGATCACATCCCGACACATGTTGTATCTAGTACAAGTGGAACCGCTTTGGGTTCAAATAATCTTGAGCTTGCAGCAGTTGGAGATGAAGAGGATTTTTTTGAGAATCTTTATGATTTTGAATCCTGATTAGTGAATCTTGATTGATGAACATTGAATCGTGAACTAATTTTGATTTTGTATATGATATGGCTTATTTCAATTTGAATATTTGTGAACTATCAACTGGCATTTAATATTTATCTTGAATCTTGATCAATAATCAAGTATCATACTATGTTAACTATCAAATGATTTAATTTTGTATATTTCTCTCATATATATATATATATATATATACTTGCAGCAGTTGGAGATGAAGAGGATTTTTTTGAGAATCTTTATGATTTTGAATCCTGATTAGTGAATCTTGATTGATGAACATTGAATCGTGAACTGATTTTGATTTTGTATATGATATGGCTTATTTCAATTTGAATATTTGTGAACTATCAATTGGCATTTAATATTTATCTTGAATCTTGATCAATGATCAAGTATCATACTATGTTAACTATCAAATGATTTAATTTTGTATATTTCTCTTATATATATATACGCATCCAACCCCNCCCCCCCCCCCCCCCCCCCCCCCAAAAAAAAAAAAAAAAAAAACCGCGCGTCTGCACACATGCATCCCGCATCCGCACCCGAATCGATAACTTAGAATTGCATGACAATTTGAGGGGAAATAAGTTTAGAAAGGACATTGTTGCATTGTAATTTGTTATTTTCTAGCTTTGTAATTTGAATTAAATGCATTGGTTTATGTTTGGGATTCAAAACCATTCAACTACAAACTAAGAAAACATATAAACATTCAGAAATCAGAATTTAGAAATTGCATGGCAACCGTTTGACGAAATGTCAAAGGGGCAAAGTTGAGTCACAGAGTTAGAACTCACAGGGGTTCTTATACCATCATGAAAGGATCTAACGGGGATGAAGTGGAGGAGGCATTTACCCTTGAGGAGATCACTAGAGCAGCACTAGTAGCAGTTTCCTTGCCGATCCTAGCTGCTCCACTTGTCGTTGAGCCAGCACCTATTGTAAAAGTGGCTCCACCATGGACTCCATCCGCACCAGTTGAGGGCACTATCAAGTCCAAAGTGCCCATTGATACTTGATTGGAGATGATGAGAATTCCACTTCATGCACGCCCAATTGAGTCCCCAGTGTTACTCTCAAAGGCCCTATTGATGTTTATTTGCAATCATCACACATCTCTTGCATTATTTAGGACATTTTCCAAAAACGAATTCCTCAAGCCCGTGGAGACTAGATATGCTAGCTACTTTATTTTGTTGGAGAGGATGCTTGAGGTCCAAGAGGCCTTACAGTCCATGGTGGTCAATGCAGAGTGGAATAGATGGCATGAATCTAGCACACCAGATGGAAGAAGTGTGAAACAAAGAATCCTTGATGATCACTGGTGGACCACAATGAGGTAAGAAACTTAGAAAATTGTTATTAATGATTTAATAAATTATTTCTGATTTTAACATTTGCTGATTTTATTATTTAAGAATTGAGAATTTTAAAATTTATGATGTTTTAACTTGTAACTTGCTAGCATTTGCAGATACATTTGCTCCTTCATTGAGCCCATTGTGTGGGTCATTAGATATGTTGATAATGACTCTCCTAGCCTTGGAGAGATTTATGAGACCTTTGATAGCATGCTTGGGCAGATCAAGCATATTATTCATGCTAGGGACCCTACTTTGGCATTTTATGATGAGCATCTTAGGCCCATTGTGACACGACGGTGGAACATTATTAACACCCCGCTCCATATGGCAACCTATGCTATCAATCCTAAATGGTATGAACCGAGACCTGGGAGAGTGGCTCCATCTAGGGATGAGGAGGTGAGTCTCAACTCTGAAATCTCAAGTGTCAATTTAAATTTTTAAATTTTATCATTTATTTAATCAAATGTGAAATAGCAAGCTACAAAGTAGATCTCTTATGAAGTTATGATTATCTCTTTAATATGTTTTTTATTTGTTCAACTCAGGTGAAGGAGGGCTTCTTCAAGGCCCTTGCAAAAATGTACAATAAAGATGATGCTAGTAGACTTCGGGAACAGTGGATTGACTTTTCCAAGCTTCGTGGTCCAACCTTTAGTAAACCAGAGGCGAAGACGGATAGAGCTACATTAGCTCAAAGCGACCCTATTGGATGGTGGACGTGGCATGGTAGGGATGCACCTGAGCTAAATGTTCTTGACATTCGTCTTCTTTCACAGGTTGCGAGTTCCTCTGTTGCAGAGAGGAATTGGTCCACATATAGCTTCATCCAATCAATCAAGAGGAACAACCTTTCCTCTAGACGATCGGAGAAGTTAGTGTCTATTCACAGTGCATTACGGCTACAGGATCGGCAGAGTGTTCAGTATCATCAGACTCCAGCATTACGTCAGGATGTTAATCCCAAGGATGCTATGCAGGTTGAGGAGGATGACACACCTCCAAGATTCCTTGGAGTTCCATTGGATGAGGACCCTCATCCTATCACTACGAGTGCCTCAGAGGATGACTCTGATTTTGATTTTGATTCATAGAGGACAGTCATATATTTGACATATTATTTGTTGATACATTATTGATTTTGATTATTATGGACATCTAATTATGGAGCTGAACTTCTATGTTTACTATTTAGTATTTTAGTTGGACTTCTCTTTATGGCATTATGTCATTTCATGCATGAAACTTGGAGCCTTTGGGCATTTTCACTATATATGTACGCCATATTTTTACAATGAAAGTATTTGAACTTTGTTAATTTGCTCTGTATTCATTGTTTTGAGCTTCTAAAATGTCTATGGTGAATGGTTTATCAATGTTATGATATGCATATTTGAATTCTTTCTATATATATAAAAATTCCCCAATTTTTTAATAACTGTCCCTTGTCGTCCCCTAAAAATTGGCTCTGAGCCGTACCCATACCAGAAATACGTCCCCGTCCCAGAAACTCTGTGGAGCATAGGTTGGAATAGAACGACATGAATGAATAAAATAAAAAAATAAATTGATGTGTTGATTATTGCCCTGTGGAGAAGTGAGCAAAGAATTATACCCAATCAATTGAATAAAAATAGAAAGAAGGAACTCGAGGAGGAACAAGCCGCTAGAAAAGCCGTACTCGCACAGCAGCAAGCCGAGAGAAGGGAGAGATTCAGAAGACGCACCGAAGGACTACTGAAGGGAGTAAGTGAAGGCGAGGGTCTAGAGGAATCTGATCGGGAGGCCAGGAGAAGTGACGAGGGCCGCCTAGAGGAAACAAGGAGCTTGTTCGGGTCCTTAACCTTAACCTCACAGACGGAAGCAAGAGAAGCCCGAAGGAAGGAAGAAGAGGAAGCCGCACGGAGGGAGGCTCAGGATACCGCTGCCGCCGCGAGTATCGAAGTGATAGAGGGGCACGGGGATCACAGTAGCCCACCAGGCCTGGACAGTTCCAGTAGTTCAGGGACATCAAGTGGTACGATACCAAACATTTCTCGAGTACCGACGTCGGCAGTACCATCCTAGCCTGTAACACAATCCATGTTGCAAACACAGTCAGCACCTAGAAAAGTAAACATGGCGACTAACAAGGAGAAGTTGCCGAAGTTCCATGGCGATGGAAAAGAGGATCCTGTCCGGCATTGCCGCACATGTCAAACAATTTGGTCCGCAAATGGAGTCGCTGACCCGGCGGAGTGGATGAAACAGTTTCCAGCAACCCTCCGAGGGGTAGCAATCGATTGGTACTCTGACTTAGACAAAACCGGAGTGACCACCTGAGACACATTGAAGAAGGCATTCGAGAAGGAGTTTCGGCTCCTGAGAGACGACAATGAAATCATATCTGAAATATATGGAACCAAGCAAGGGAAAAAAGAGACCATCTACGGCCGCCGGCTAAAGGAACTAGTGGGAAAGATGGAGAGTTAGCCAATCGACGGCTTGAAGAAAAGATGATTCATGGAAGGGCTGAAATCGAACCTCCGGAGGAAGATGAAGATAGTTCCTCCCACCTCGTACGACGATGCATATAACCGAGCCATGGACCTGGAAAGTGAGCACAAGACATCGAAAAAGAAGAAAAGTAAATCCACTTCATCGGACGATGACACTTCCGAAGAAGAAAGCAGCAATGACGAGAGATCGAAGGTCACAGCGCTCCAAAAAGATATGGAGAGAATGTTAAAAGAATTCAAGACAATGAAGGGGGGTACGAGCAAAGAAGACAAACTATGGTGCACAGACTACAAGGAGAATGGCCACACCAAAGGCTCTTGTCCAAAAAAATCATTCTGTGATATCTGCCAAGTTATGGGTCACTCCGTCAAGGAGTGCCTATACAACATGAAGTCACGAAGTGCTTGTACAACATGAAGTCACGAAGTGCACAAGTATTGTTCATAGAATAGGCCACAACGTCCGCACCAACAAGCACCTTTCAGCAAACAAACACCACGGCGTCCTCCGGAGGCTACCGGGATAACAGGCGAGGGGGAAATAATAACAGTAATAACAATAACAACCGAAGCCACATCCAGTATGACGCCAAAGGGAGACATATCATCCAATGCAGGGCCTATAGCCAATGGGGGCACTTCGCTCGGGACTGCAAAGCCGAGGGTGCTTCCCCACAGCACTTGTGTAAATGGTGTGGTCCCGGCGACCACGACGATGCACACTGTCCGAAGGGAGTGAACTTCATAGACATTGATAATACCGTGCTCGTACTTACAAGGGGCCAAGCGAAGAAGGCCACATATCTAGATCCTCGTACGGAGACAGAGAGGGCACGCGAAGC
Organism: Thuja plicata; assembly: GCA_018584345.1. NCBI lineage: Eukaryota > Viridiplantae > Streptophyta > Pinopsida > Cupressales > Cupressaceae > Thuja > Thuja plicata. Next base: position 1,604,549 of record MU226196.1, read on the forward strand.
AAAAGCAGCAATTGAGAAGGAGATGGCCGCACAACGGAAGAGCACCCAGGAAGCTACCAACACCTCACGCACAAAGGCGAAGGAAAACATCCTAAGGCAAGTATTACAAACGGAGGTGCTGGTAAAACTCCAGGACCTCCTGGAGACCATACCTCAATTAAGGACGGCTATCCTTAACACGGCACCATCACAACCTCGTCAAGTACCCGAAACTTCTCCAAGTCTTGCCGCAGATCCTATGTTGTTGGTTGTGAATAGTGGGCATCACCCAGCGGTGGTCGAGATGAGTATCCTTGGCACCACTCTCCATTGTAGATGGTGGATCCGGAGTAAATGTACTTCTAGAGGAGACATGGAAAAAGTTGGGGAAACCCACATTGTGGCCTCCAACATTCAACCTATTGGGAGCGAACCAGCATGGCATCAAACCCATCGGAACCCTCATGGATCAACACGTGATGATTGAGACACAACCCTTCGTACTCGACTTTGTGGTGATCCCACTAAAGAAAAAGGGGTACGATGCTATTTTGGGACAAGGGTGGCTCACCTCGGCGAAGGTGAACCACAACTGGAAGCGGAACACACCATGGAGACTGTCGAGAGGAAGTACGTGATTGATCTCCACACGCAAATGGTGAGCGAGGAGTTACCATCTTCGGACACAGAATCTGAAGGAGAGCAATTGGGAGAAGACGGAGGGCAAAGAAGAATGGAGCCCAATGACGAAGGGGTGTTGGAGTTGGAAGAATGTTCTGGGGATGATGGAGATTCAATGAATGGCCTCTTTCATTGGCAAATGGAAGATTACGAGTTCTTCACACCATCTTGTAACATGCTAAGCATGAGGGAGGAAGCCACCCCCGCACACTAGTTTACGAAGGAAGAACCCATCAAATACCAGGAGGTAAAATCAAAGGGGAAAAACCTCAGTGATGGCGCTCGTGTCAGAGACAGTTGGAACCCCGTGGCCGTAGCCTTTGAAATCTTTAATCTCCTTCTAATTTTGGGTGAGAGACCGTGGTTCCTATAGAATTTATGGTTCCAAGCATTGGGATCGCCATTGAAAACAGACTCAACAACATGGAAAGCTTGAGGGAGTGGCTGCACACTCAATAAATTAGATGAAAGAAGAATGATAGCCCAATGGGCAACTGAGGTTGCACAACAACAGAGAAAATACAAGCACCTTCGTCGGATGAAGTTTACACCCGGTCAGTTGGTATTGAAGTTTAATGGGCGAAATGAAATTAAACCTAGCAAATTCAAAGCAAAGTGGCTATCCCATATAAAATTCGGGAAGTTGTCACGAATGGGGCAGTAAAGTTATGGACACCCGACGGCCAGGCGATCCCGAAAGTAGTCAATGGGTCGAAATTGAAAATTTATCATGAACAGCTAGACAGAAGGCCCCAGTCGCATTCGGAGAGTAATTTTACTTATGAAAAAAAAAAAAAAAAAAAAAAATTAGAGTCCATACGNAAAAAAAAAAAAAAAAAAAAAAAATTAGAGTCCATACGACACTGTACGGCCGTACGGACGAGAAATTTAAAAGGGGTAAAAAGGCAGTCCGTACGGTATCGTACGGCCTGATGTCGTGCAGTTGTACGAACGGCGAAACAAAAGGGGAAAAAAAACTAAAAAGGTTGCACATCGTACAGAAAACATGAAAACAGTGAAGAGGGTCGTACAGAGGGGATATGAAGTGAGCTTATAATACCGTACAGCCACATTCTGTTTCAACATAACGCGCACACCATACGGTAGAGGACACAAAGAAGATCGTCGTACGGCTGTACAGTTCGTTGTGGAGTTAATAAAATTGAATGTACGGTACCGCGAGACTCAGACTACCGTACGGATTCTAAAGATAGTGAAGCCATGGTTTAGCCAAAGGTCGTACGACATTAAGGGTGATAAAAAAACCGCACAGGCAAGGAGAAGAGCCAGCCGTATGACTGTACGACTGTATGGAAGATGAAAATCAGCACCGGGAGAGCCAAGTAGTACAGTCATACGATGCATTGAAGCATTACATAAGCAGTCGGGAACCGTACAGAAGGGAGACATCATTATAAGTTTTCCGTACGGAAAGAGTCTGAGGCACCAATTTTTCAGTTGTTCAACCGTACAATCTTCCAGGTAGTTAGGGAAAGATAAATTTTGAAGGGCCTAGTTAGAAACAGTTGCAAAGAAAGAATACTGTACGGCGTTGCATAAAGTCACAATTCTTGACGGCATCACATTCTCTAAAAAAAAACACAACAAATAAAGACTAGTTCACAGTGAATAGCATATGGCACCGAAGGAAGAAAATATAGTTATTGGCCATTCGCATAGGCACCATAACGCAGTTGGCAGAGGAGAGAGGGCATCAGACAAAAATCACGAAAACACTGCGCGCCATGGACTTCTGTGTGGGTTTGAAGGTGCGTTGCCCCCAGACCCCCATTTTATTTTTGAGGCACACTACAACCTAGAGTTTCGGGTACCAGCGCCATCAGGGTAAGCGTTGGGTTTGTTCCGCACAGTGAGAAAGAAGTCTGAAGCTAAGCGATGGAGGGGAAGCCATAAGCCGCCGAGGGAGACAGATTTGTAGGTTGTAAACACACTGAGTTGAGCAGATGAGACCCACAGATGCTGTAGACATGGATTGTCCGCGCACTAGTGGTGACGAGAGAGGTAGAAGGGTACTACGCTTTGAGGCACTCAAAGTATGTCTTGGTTGGACATGACGCTGTCGTGGAGGCATAGAGAGCTCGGGAGGAGCTGACCACCCGGTTGGAGGCAGTAGAGCAAGACTTGGCTCAACGTGCCCAGTAGTTGGATGTGGAGAAAGCAGCATGGCTATTGAGGACAAATTGGCTACGGAGGCAGAATAATTTGAGCAGCATATTTTGGTTCTTGTCTACAGTTGTCCATCATTCCTATTTTTTTGTTCCCATCTCGGACATTCTGTTGTTGTCGTCCGGAGACAACTTTTCTTTAGGGGGGATGATGTTAGCCGTAGTACTTACTTTATGTTGCATTAGTTATATTATGTGTATCTCGACGGTACTTAGTTACTACCGAACGACAGTTGGGAATCGGTGGTGACGTTTGGTCACACCCCTTCGGGTTTTATATAAGCAATGTACTTTCTCTTCGGAGATAATATAATATAATAGTGACTATTGTGGATGTACGAAAGTTACAAATGATTAATAAAAGCTTTGGTATTCTCTGATCTATCTTATGTCATTTTTATTCCTTGTATAAGGTCTATGCATCAGTACACTAGGTTACCCCAGAGGGTAAACAAATGTTGTCAATCGTGCTCTCAACTCATACATCTGCTCTGTCCTTAGTTTCAAGTCGCGCTCAACCAACATTTGTCACTCCATAGAAGTCTTTACCATATAAGCTGCCACCAGGACCTTCTTGTCGGTTGCCTCCATAGCACTAGCTAGGTGAGTCTCTACCATGGCTCTCTTTGCCCGTGCCTCCTCCAACTGATCTGTCGTAGCGCCTTTCTCTATCTACTCCACCTCTAACTATGCTACCAAGGCTGCCCACGCAGCCCTCTCCTGAGCCAACTCATCTTTGTGATGCTCCTCAACCTCCTGGAGTCGAGTGGCTACCTCCTCTCGGGCTGGCACTACTGAGAGCACGACCTATTCTTTTTTTTTCTAGATGTTTTGCTTTCACTCTACAAATCCATTGCTAGTTTATAGGCATCTTCGTACAACCTTGGCGGGACAATTTTCATTTTCTTCCTTAGAGAGGATTTCAACCCCTCCACGAACCATCATTTCTTCAAGCCGTCGGCTGGTTGGTTATCCATCTTTCCCAACAATTCCTTTAACCGTCATTGTACGTCCTCACCTTCTCATTCTTTCCCTGCTTCGTATTGTAGATCTCCGCCACGATCTCGTTGTCATCTCGAAGCAGTAGGAATTCACTCTGGAATGCTTTCTTCATTTCATTCCATGTGTTTACCTTTGTTCTATCTATATCGGAAAACCAGTAGATGGCTACTCCGCGCAAGGTCACAAGTAATTGTACTACCCATTCGTCGTAGTCCGTCACCCCGTTGGCAGACCAAATTGTCTCGCATGTTTTGCAGTGCGGTACAGGGTCCTCCTTTCCATGCCCTGTGAATTTAGGCATTTTTTGTTTCTTTACCATTAATGTATTCTTTTGTGGCCTCAGTCCGTTGGGGACTCCTGAACCACTGGGAACTCCTAAACCGTTGGGTCCTCCTAAACCGCTGGAAACTCCTAAACTACGTATTCAGAATGTTTGGCATTAATCTTTCCTCTTGTAGGGGTTGAGGATATTTTGACACCTACTTTCGTCATGTTCCTCTTTTTCCCTCTGGCTATTTACTTCGTACCGCTGCTAAATTTGTTGGCGGTGGTTTTCTCTGTTAGTCTCTTCTCAGCGGTTCTGTAGGGCAAGGAATGTTTGTGCCGATAGTCTGGGCAACCGGCACATCAACCGATCTACCACAGGGCTTATACCGAGTGCAGTCCACACTGCGCTCTTTGGAACTTCCTCTCGTGTGGCCTCCCTTCGGACGTGAGTTTCGATAGATGCTTGCAGTAGGGTTATGAAGTCTGTTGTCAACGCCCTTTCACCTTCAAACAACTCCTCAAACCCTTCTTCGTTTTCGCGACTACTACTTGCACCTTCGTCCATTGGTTGGCCCATTATACTCCCTTCGCCATTAACACTCTGTCACTCCCAGTTTCGTATCGGCAACGGCGCCAGATGTTTGCCCCGTAGGGTAACAGTTTAGTGAATATGAGAATATAAGGAAATATAGCAAAACATGATATATCGGAGAACTCACAGATACTTCTTTATTAATTTCATCAAGGGTTTATAATTTATATCCACAGCAAGTACCACAATGCCAACATAATAACGATGATCCCACTTGGACGCAAGTACATGACATAAATAGATGTCAAGGGAGTTGCGAGTACCAACCGTCACAACCATTGTACTAACAAGTACTAACAATACTAAGTTTTACCCGACAACAAGATCATTCTTGAGTCTAGTTTGGATGAATTTATTGGTTGGAGGTTGCATTGGCTTGCTTGAGGACAAGCAATCTTTGGGGAGGGTGGACTGTAATGTCCCCATTTTTACACCTTCCTTAGTGTCAATCCCAACTAACAGGATTAGCCAATTAGTAGGGCCTTCCACGAGATGCAAAGTTACACAAGGGATCTTCTGACCGCATCTCGGGAGTTTATCTAGCTTTTTCAAGGGGCAAAAGGTTGTCTCCTATTTCTAGAGAGGGGCTCCTACATGTAAGGAAGGGGCCTAATTTTGTGGGCCTTTTGGGATGTTTGGAGACAATTTCCTAAATTGTAGAGGGATCCCTAAATTTTAGGAATTGACTAGCAGTTTGCCTATTGACTACCCGAAGCTTGTGGAACATTGTAGGAGGCTTTATGACCTGTTTCGGATATCCAGGGTAAGTTTCCTACTTTTGGGGAGAGTTCCTACTTTTTAGGGATGGACTGTCACTTCCAGATATCACCGGGTAACAATGTACATCATCAATTTCCAGTTGGAGAGGTCAGAGAGGTCAGATGACGAGTTTCAGGAATAAAAACATATTATTAAAGTTTTAAACTTTAATATTTTTTAAAAAATTAAAAAAAGGTATTTTATTAATAAAGTGAATTAAGAATAAAAAATAAAATATTTTATTGATAATGTATTTTTTTAAAGTTAAGAATAAATATATCAAGTACTCTATAATAATAAAATAAAATAAAATGCTTATTATAAGTAATTTACAATTATAAAATAAAAAAGAGCTTACTATACGTACTCTACAATAATGAAATAAAAATAAAGTGCTAAGTTACTTTATTATATTTTAATAAGTAGCTTAATAAGAGAGCCATGAATGGTACAACAGCCAAGGAGGGATAAAGTTAATAAAATTCAATTAAAAATGAATTGGACGGAAAGAGAAGTTGGACGGCTAAGTTATGAGCAAGAAATAAACGATTTGGAGGCGATTCATTTTGAATATCCAGACATTCTTTTTATCAGCATTCTTGTGTTGGAGCTCTGAAGGGGTTTCGAACAACGGATCTATTTTTGAGAATGAAAACTCTCAGGAAATCAGAGGCCTACATGTGTGTGAGATCATCCAAGAGTTTCTACAGGCAAATACAATTCGATCATCAGTTGTTGTAGAGAAAATTGCAGATCAGTTATTCCAGGGAAGAGAAAACAACTTCATAATTGCAGATCAGGGTTTATACTGAGTAGACTTATCAATTTTTATTAACACCAAACTTGTCGTACAACTCCAGGTTACTCCCAAAACCACCCATTTCAGACGTGAGAGAAGGAAATTGCAGATCAGGCTTAAATTCCAGGTGTTCAGGCAGAAAAAATTAGCTTCCAGGCTTGTGCGGCCTTTCAGTAATTTATCACGCAGATTGGCATTGGAAATACCAGCCGTACCACACACTACAGTCACTGTATCATCAGATCTCGGCATTATTAGCAATCAGCAGCAGTTATATCAGTAAGAAATCAGCTCTTTTTGTTTGACACCAGCATCTGGGCTTTGGAGAATTTGGAATTGTTGAGAACAACAATAATTCCGTGTATGAATTTCAAAGCAATTACCTCGTACGATCACATCAGAATTTGGAATTAATAAAAATCAGAATTGTGATATCCTAACATTCTGAAATCAGTTATAAATTTTAATAAGTTTGGCAAGGAATAGGACATACCTTGTCTCTTGTACATAATCTGCATATTTGTAACAAAGTAATAAACTTGCGGTGACTAATGGAGCTTGGCAATCACCACGACATCCATCCACCATGTAGGCAACTTGACTATGATGCTATTTATAAGTGACCCTAAAGGTCACTTGTAAATCCCACCATAGCACATTGGCTATAAGAGGGACCGATGGCTTGATGATCAGTTGTAGCCACCATCATCTTGTAATCACCATCATAGTATGCATTTCATTAGTAGTCAAGCTGCATATGTCATCACCCTGCATACATCCATTCATGATATATCATGCCATCTGCATTCTGCCATATACATATGCACCAGAGTCATTACATTGTCATGCCTATATATACAGCAGTCGCATAATACTATCATGCATACATGCATCCAGACTGATGTATCTGCAAAAACACATCCTCTGTCATATAATCATGCCACTGCATACATATCGCTTAGCGTCGACCTTGCATATGATTGCATCGTATTTATATTATATCATAATCGCACTTACCATATTCTCCATAAATTGCATAATACCTACGATTATCTTTACATAACATAACTAAACATCATGGCATAATTAGTATGGTAATTGGTAACCATTCAGATTAGAAGGCGTCTCTTCATATGCGCCTCTTCATCTCATATTGCACATATATTATGAGGATCACATCATTTGATGAAAGCATGATTTGGAGAATATATTATATTCCGTATCCTTTGAGGATCGCTCTATATTAGAGCATATTGCCTTTCGGAAACCACTCGGTGCAAGCATATAAAGATCAATCAAAGACGGCATCCCCATTGAAGCATATTAATATAGTCATATCAGACACAGCTTACCACAATATTCAGAGCATACATATAAGGTTATATCAGAGACGGCCTGCATATTAGCATATTATTAATTACATATCAGACACAGCGAGCAGTACCAAGTCCTGAGATCCCTCTCAGTCATGCATGTAATTACTTGTATATCAAAAACATCATATATTTGTTATCCTGGTTGCTATGCAATCAATGTTATTTTGTATCAGCGTATGCATTTGGAATTAAGCATCATTCAAATAGTTAATTATCAGCAATTGTTTATACATTCATTGAATTACTAGTGTCTCAGATTAAAGAAAAAAAGGGACATTATAAATTGGTATCAAAACTACCTTTCCTGCCTAAAAAGTGAATGAACAACAAACAAATTATAACATGCAGTAGAAGAACTGGACAAAAAGATACACAAATGGGCGAGGAAGGAAACATTGGTAAAAAGGTAGACCAGGTGTTGAATGAACAAAGGGAACTTCAAAACAAACTCACACAACTATTAGTTGTGTTGACTTATACTACACTCACTCGTGCAAATGAGAGCAATAAAGCACAAGCTGGACAAGAAGAACAATCACAAAATGGAAGTCCAGAAAGACAAAGTTCGCGTCCAAGAATTCCCAAATTTGTAACACCAGAGAACCAAATAGGAGAGGAACCCTCCTTTTTTCAAATACAAGAACAAATAAAGTGAATGAACAACAAACAAATAATAACATACAATAGAAGAAGAATAGGACAAAAAGATACACAAATGGGCGAGGAAGGAAACATTGGTAACAAGGTAGGTCGGGTGTTGAATGAACAAAGGGAACTTCAAAACAAACTCACACAACTAATAGTTGTGTTGACTTATACTACACTCACTCGTGCAAATGAGAGCAATAAAGCACCAGCCAGACAAGAAGAACAATCACAAAATGGAAGTTCAGAAAGACAAAGTTCCCATCCAAGAATTCCAAGCTTTGCACCACCAGAAAACCAAATAGGAGAGGAACCCTCCTTTTTTAAAATACAAGAACAAATAAAGCAAGATTGGGAAGTAGGCGATTTACAAACAGAGACGTCTTTCAAAGAATATCTGGACATAAGGATGAAATATTTACCCCGCAGAGGGAACAAGGAAGGATTTTCAGAATTAAAAAGGTAAGAAAATTAAGTATTCCTTATTTTCATGGAAGAACAAAAATGACAGCTCGAGCATGGGTCCAAAAGCTCGACACATACTTCCAAATAAACCCCATGATGGAGGAAGCAATAAAATATGCAGCCCTCCACCTTGATGGGACAGCACACGAATGGTGGTACCAAGGAATGTTAACCATGGGGCATTCCAAAATCCCCTCTTACATAGAATTCACGGAAAGGTTGATTGATAGATTTGACAATAAAGACCCCGAACTACACTTCAAGGAATTAACTCAAGTCCGACACAAAGGATCAATAGAAGAATACATCACAAGATTCCAATGAGTCTTGGTGTTAGTCAGAGATATATCGGAGCGGCACTTGGTTGTACTCTTCATGGATGGCCTACAAGACCCCCTAAGGGGTTGGGTAAAAGCATTAAACCCTCTTTCGTTACAAGAAGCCATCAAAAAAGCTAGGGGCATGGACTTAGGTTCTACCAAAAGCAAACCTTATAACAAAGAAATATTTGCCCCTAGGAATCATATGCACCCCCAAACAAAGAACCCCCTCAAGACCCAAGCCTGATTTCGAAACAAGACAAGAGCTTTGGAGACAAAAGTTATGTTTTACCTGCAAGGAACCATAGGTTCCCAAACATCGCTGCAAAGGGAAGGGCCAGATTCACTATATAGAAGTAAGGCCAAGCAGTGAAGCTGATGAAGATTTGGATAGCACAAAAAGTGACTCTGATTTAGAAGGAAAACCCCCAAGTGAAGATAAGAAAAAGGATTTTTGGCCAACCTAGAAGGATTTTCCTAACATACATTCCAAGTTAGAGGTCAAATAGATGGAGAAGACATAAAAGTCCTTATAGATAGTGGATCCACTCATAACTTCATCAGCCAAGAATGGATTGATGCCCATTACATACCTAGCTGCAAACATAAGGGTATTAACATCACAATGGCAAATGGGGCATCTTGTAATGTCCCCACTTGCAATCTCCTAAGATTGTGGGTCTATTTACTTGTAACTTCAATTGCAAGAAACTTCATTCCATTAAATCCTTACAGATGTAAAGTTCATACCCTTAACACTAGGCAAGATTTGGATTATTGACCAAATTTGTAAAATGAAGTTAATTTCTTGGCTCAACTGACTTATAAATCTTACTTGTGGGACTGATATGAATACGGAATGCATTTGCAATGAATCACTGATTACATAATAGATTTGAATACAGTGAGATGTACAAGGTATGACTTGTCCTTTCTATCTGAATCTTATACTATGCAAGATTCAAAGATTAGGTTAATGTCAATATCTTGATCAATTGCTAGCCCTGGTATCATCTTGAAATATCTGCATATATATATGAGCCGCTGATTCTGATATCTTCCTTTATGCGAATACCTCATGTTTGCTGCTGCTTAGTTTTATAAGTTTACATATGAAATAAGGAGTAGAAAAGATGTCTGATTGTGTTTGAAAAAGGTAGGAAAATGTCTGATATGGACATTGATTGCTGACAGTATATTAGTGCAGGTTGAATGAAAATGGCATTCCACAATAGTCTGTTGTTTGGTTCTGGATATATTTTTACAACCCTGTGATTTGTGAACAATGTAATGCTTCCTCAGCAGTGATTGAGAGAGATATATTGAAGTCTGAAAAAAGATCCCTATTATGGAAGTGCTGACTGTGTTTGGAATGTTGACTGGAATTATATTTAAGTGCTGACTGTATTTCTTCTATATGGAATGCTGATTGTAATCTATTCAAATCGTCTCTTCCTAAATTCCTGAAGATGTACTCCAATAGCTGACTTTTCCTAAGAAAATGCTGACTGCATGTAACTACTGCTGACTAGGCTAATTCAATGTGTAGACAAACTTCTTTCAATGCTGATTGGAGGATGAGTTTCGTTTTTCTGTTCGGTTCTTATTCCTCCTTGCTGGCTCTTCCCTTTTTCCCCCAGTCCTTTTGTCGTGCCTCTCCCTTTCTATTCCTGTGTGGCTTGGGAGAGGTCACGACCCTCCTTTGGACTGTGACTCTTTAGGCGATATTTATATTAATATAGTTTTAGATAATATTTGTTATATGTATTATTTATAATATAATATTTGCTATATATATCTTCAGACTTATATTTATGTAATAATATTTGATAATTATATATATATGTATATATTAGATTATACATATATTTTAAATTATATATTTTCGGTTATATTATTATGATCATATATATTTAATAATAGATTATATTATAGTACTATGTTCATTTATTAACATATAATACTATATATTATATTAATAATATAGTTAATTAAATAATAAAATATATTATAATCTATTGTTACTTTTTTTTTTATTAAATTATATTTTAAGGAGGGGACATTACAGTCCACCCTTCCTCAAAATTGCTTGTCCTCAAGCAATGCGAACCTTCGGGGTGAGTGGTGTCTTGCTATGTAACTTTGATATCCAATCCAGCGACCCTAAAATGGTAATTTCAACTTGAGGTTAGTACTGCAATATATTTACAAATATAAACTTATCAAATCTAAAGATCATAATATTCAATTTAAAATACTAAGAATAATTCAAAAGATGGAACTTATCTTAATGTTTTGTAGTACTCTCTTTCTTCTTTGGCAAGTATTGTCTTGTTCATGATGAGTCTTTATGAATAATTCTAATCCTTAGGGAGTTTACATAATCAAGATCCATGTTCTTTAGGGAGGACAACCTGGGGCTCTAGTTGCATTATATGGCCATTCTAGAACGGTCCTCAAGCTATGTCACCATCTCATTACGACTTTCTCCTTCTAAGGCCTTATGGATATCCTTTACTTGGTATATCCATCTTGATAATCCTTAGGAGAGACTATCTCTTCCCAATCCTTATGAGAGTCTGTGATCAGGTTCTTAGCCCCTATGGAAGGATTTCCTGGGGCTTTAGTTATCTCATAATTAACTTAGAGCAGTCATCCAGCTATGATACCATCTCCTCACATCTCCTCTCTCCTTAAGGCCTTATGGATATCCAATATTTGGCATATCCATCCTTGTAATCCTTGGGAGAGACTTTATCTCTTCCCAGCCCTTATGGATATCCTACACTTTGGTGTATCCATCCTTATAATCCTTGGGAGAGACTTTATCTCTTTCCAAACATTATGGATAACTTGTACTTTGGTCTATCCTTCCTTATAATCCTTGGGAGAGACTTTATCTCTTCCCAAGCCTTATGGATACCCTGTACTTTGGTGTATCCATCCTTATAATCCTTGGGAGAGACTATCTCTTCCCAATCCTTATGGATACCCTATACTTTGGTGTATCCATCCTTATAATCCTTGGGAGAGACTTTATCTCTTCCCAAGCCTTATGATTACGTTTTACCTTGGTGTATCCATACTTATAATCCTTGGAAGAGACTTTATCTCTTCCCAAACCTTATGGATACCCATTTAGGACGTAGCTATCCTTATAATCCTTAGGAGAGACTTCATCCCTTCCCAAGCTTTCATAGGTGTCCGATCTCTGCCTTATAAATAACGTATTATAGTTCCTTCACACAAAAATCTGCATATGATTTTCTTCTTAAATCTTCATACATTTAGGAACACATCCTTCCTCCTCTTGTATGTCCTTAAACCTACTTTTTCTATCTCTCCTAGTTTATATGATATATCTTTATGACTCAATATTTCTACATCTGAATGTGGTTTTCATGGATACCACACCCCGCTTCTCACTCATTCTTATTTATATCTACCCCAAGAAGAACATTTCTTAAAGGTCATCATTAACCAGATCACTGTTTTTGTCTACTTCAATTATTGCTAACTGATTTGTTATTGTTGTTCTCTTGGCTCTCATAATCTGAATCTTTGCCTGATTCTTGTTTTATCTTTTTTACCCTGTAGGATGAAAGGATCATGCTCTGATACCACTGTAATGTCCCCACTTGCAATCTCCTAAGATTATGGGTCTATATACTTGTAACTTCAATTGCAAGAAACTTCTTTCTATTAAATCCTTACAGATGTAAAGTTCATACCCTTAACACTAGGCAAGATTTGGATTATTGACCAAATTTGTATAATGAAGTTAATTTCTTGGCTCAACTAACTTATAAATCTTACTTGTGGGACTGATATGTATACAGAATGTATTTGCAATGAATCACTGATTACATAATAACTTTGAATACACTGACATGTACAAGGTATGACCTGTCCTTTCTATCTGAATCTTATACTATGCAAGATTCAAAGATTAGGTTAATGTCAATATCTTGATCAATTGCTAGCCCTAGTATCATCTTGAAATATCTGCATATATATATGAGCCGCTGATTCTGATATCTTCCTTTATGTGAATACCTCATGTTTGCTGCTACTTAGTTTTATTAGTTTACATATGAAATAAGGAGTAGAAAAGATGTCTGATTGTGTTTGAAAAAAGTAGGAAAATGTCTGATATGGATATTGATTGCTGACGGTATATTAGTGCAGGCTGAATGAAAATGGCATTCCACAATAGTCTGTTGTTTGGTTCTGGATATATTTTTACAACCCTGTGATTTGCGAACAATGTAATTCTTCCTCAGCAGTGATTGAGAGAGATATATTGAAGTCTGAAAAATGACCCCTATTATGGAAGTGCTGACTGTGTTTGGAATGTTGACTGGAATTATATTTAAGTGCTGACTGTATTTCTTCTATATGGAATGCTGATTGTAATCTATTCAAATCGCCTCTTCCTATATTCCTGAAGATGTATTCCAATCGCTGACTTTTCCTAAGAAAATGCCGACTGTATGTAACTACTGCTGACTGGGCTAATTCAATGTGTAGACAAACTTCATTCAACGCTGATTGGAGGATATGGGTTTCTTTTTCCTGTTCGGTTCTTATTCCTCCTTGCTGGCTCTTCCCTTTTTTACCCGTCCTTTTGTCGTGCCTCTCCCTTTATATTCCCGTGTGGGTTGGGTGAGGTTGCGACCCTCCTTTGGACTGCGACTATTTAGTCGCTGTTTTTATTAATATAGTTTTATATAATATTTGTTATATGTATTATTTATAATATAGTTTTTATATAACAAATGTTATATGTATCTTCAGACTTATATTTATGTAATAATATTTGATAATTATATATATATATATTAGATTGTACATATATTTTAAATTATATATTTTAGGTTATATATATATATATTTGATATTATAATTATTTATTTATATATCTTTAATATTATTATTATTATTTTATGTTTACTTTATTACCTTATTATTATATTTATTATATTAATAATATATAATATTATTATGATAATATTGTTAATTAAATAATAAATTATATTATAGTCTATTGTTCCTTTTTGTATTATTATTTATTATTACATTCTATTTTAAGGAGGGGACATTACACATCTCTAAGTACCACTATAACCCCCATACTCATTCTTACTATCGGAGACTACTCCTATACAAGCCAATTCTACATCCTCGGACTTGAAAGTATAGAAATGATTCTCGATATTCCATGGATGAAGCACATAGGTCACTTCAAACAAGATGTTGCCTAGCAGACCTTCCAATTCAAAATACAAGGTCAGAAATGTGCTATATGGATTACATGCAAATGAAGGGGAACTATCATCTAGATTACAGCATACAAGAACTAGGAACTAGGTGGGGACTGAGAAGGCGTCCCTGAGAAAGAAGCCGAGCTAGTTGACATCCCCAGCTGCTCTCGTAGTGCATACACTTGGTCTGTCCGGGCCTTCAGCTGACTCTTAACCCGTAGCTCATTCTCCAAGGAAGCTTTCACCATCCCGGCTGCCTTCAAGAGTTCCTGTTGTTTGGCTTCCTCCGAAGCCCGCGCCTTATCCCGCTCCCGAGCCATACGGTCTCGGTCCTCTGTGAGTGAGGAAAGATGTTGAAGGGGGGGTAGCCTTCTCAGCTGCAAACTGAATTTCCCGTTCCCCCTGTGCCACCTGTTGGGCCTCCAAGTGAGTCTACAGAGTTTGTATCTCTTCATTCAAGGACCCCTCCAGAGTGATCCAACGTTGCCGCTGGTCGTCTATAGCCCTCTCCAAATCAACCAGTTGAGTGGACAACTCATGCTTGGCCTTGACCGCGATCTCATGCGCATCCGCAGAGGTGGCTTCAATATGCCAGGATAGGTGCGGCTACCAACCTTGCCTTAAGGTTTTCAAAGGCTTCCCCTTGCTCCATTCCCCAATTATAAGGTTCTCCCTTCCGAGTTAGTTGATCCATTGGGCAAGATACATGAGCAAAATGTTTAATAAATCTCCGATAGTATCCTATATGTCCGAGGAATGATTTGAGTCCTGAAACATCCGTAGGTGTCTCCATCTCGAGAATCACCGTTATCTTGTCCGGATCAGTTTTTAGTCCAGCCTTACACACAATGTGTCCAAGTAGTTTCCCCTGTGGTACCATGAACCGGCATTTCTTGGGGTTGAGAGCCAGTCGTGCCCGTCTGCATCTTTCCATGCATTCCCGAAGAGTGACCAAATGGGTATCTTCAGCACTAAAAATAGACCAATTGTCCAGAAAGGCTTTGAAGTTGCCTATGGACATCTTGTCAAATATATGCAGGATTATTCTTTTGAATGTTGTTGGGGCATTACACAGTTTGAACGGCATTCGGTTATAAGCATATACGCCATCCTCTACTATTAACGTTGTCTTCAACTTGTCTTCTTCAGCGATGGATATCTGATTGTATCCGGAGAATCCATCCATGAAAGAGTAAATCTCATGACCGGCGACCTCCTCCAAGATACTATCAGTGAATGGTATCGGGAATGGATCCTTTCTGGTCACCGCATTGAGGCATCTGAAACCGACACATTCGAATTTGATTCGCCTCATTCAGTGAGATAACTATTGGTGAGACCCATTCGCTTGTTTGGACTTTGAATATGATCCCGGCCTCTGGCATGCGCTCGATTTCGTCATTCACTCGTGCCGCATAGTTTTTATTCATCCTGTATGGTCGTTTCCGCATAGGTACGGCCCCAGGTACTAACGGAATTCCTTGAACACACAATTCCTGTGGAACCCCCTTGAGGTCTTTGTATATCTAGGCGAAGACATCTCGGTAATCCATGAAAATTTTGAATGATGCTTCTTTTAACACTGGATTCCAATCATCGCCCACAAGAATGTTTTTGGGGATATCTTTGGTTCCTAAGTTCACGGTTTTCACCGACGGCTCTTCATACTTGATTGGTTTTTCTTTGTCAAACTTGTGTGCAGGGGTTTCTTCCACCCGAGCCTCCCCCTCCTTGTACTCGTCGTACTCTCACGGAAACAAGTCTCTCTCCGGCCCTTCGTCCACCTGTAGCATGTTACACTGAAACAATTCATAGTCTTCCATTTGCCAATAGAAGAGCCCATTTAATGAATCTAAGTCGTCTTCGGAGCACTCTTCTAGTTCCAGTACCCCTTCCTTGTTTGGCTCCATGCGTTGTCTCCCTTCGTCAACCTCTTCTTCGGTGTCCAATCCTGACGAGGATGCCAGGTCTTCACTAACCAATTGATTTCTCAAATCGATTGTAAATTTCCGGCCATCTCTCTCCATCGAAATTACGTTCCATTTCCAGTCATGCTTAGCTTTTGCTTGTACAAGCCATCCTCTCCCCAAGAGAGCATCGTATCCCTTTTTCTTCACTGGAATGACTACGAAGTCCATCACGAACGGTTGGATGCCAATCATTACCCTTTGTGCCATTAATGTACCTATGGGTTTGATCCCATGCTAGTTTGCTCCTACCAATTGGAAGGTTGGCGGCCACAGTGTCAGTCGCCCGAGTTTCCTCCATGTCTCTTCAGATAGAACATTGACACCCAATCCTCTGTCGATGATAGTGTCAGTAAGTATTGTGCCAAGAATCCCCATCTCCACTACTGTAGGATGCCTTCCCGTGTTGAGTGCCAACAGCATCGGGTCCTCAACAGAATTTCCCTTCCCGAGGGGGTTTGCCTTCGTCTCGGTTACCTTCCACACATTAGGAGATGGTACCATATTAAGCAGGGTCATTCTTAATTGTAGCATGGCTGCAAGGAGGTCTCCCAATTGTATTGAGATTTTTGTCTGCATCACTTGCCTTAGTATATTGTGTTCCGCGTGACCTCCTTGGTAGGTTCCCACAGTGTCATGTGTTTCTTTCTGTTCGGCCATCATTCCTCTCTCATTGTCTTCTCTGGCCTCGCATACTCTTTTCTTCTCAGTCTCTGGATGTGGGTAGGTGGCCCTCTTTGCTTTCTCTCGGGTGATTGCCAACAGCTCCCCTTCATTGCCTTCAATATTCAGGAAGTTTACGCCGGGTTTTGGGCATTTTGTGTCGTCGTGGTCTCCGAACCCGCACCATTTGCAAAGAAATTGTGGCTTTTCCCCTTCGGGCACTCCCTCGCAAAATGCCCCCATTGGCTACGTGCTCAGCATTGAATCATTGGCCTCCCGCTAGCATCGTACTAGATGCGGCTTCGGCCTCCGTCGGTGTTATATTATCGTTTCCCCTTCCTCCACGACGGTTATCTTGGTAGCCGTCGAAGGATGTTGTGTTCTGTGTGTTCCCAGGTGCTGTTGAGGCTGACGATCTTGTGTGTACATGACTTGTTGATTGCCCCGTGTCTTCATGTTGAACCGACATTCCTTTGTGGAATGGCCCGCCATTTGGCCAATGTCACAACATTTTCTTTGGGCATGCGCCCTTCGTGTAGTCGGCCTCCTTGCAGTCGGTACACCACAAGTCTCCTTCGTTCCGACAGGCACTTCCCTTCATAGTTTTGAATTCTTTAAGCATCCTTTCCATATCCTTCTGTAGTGCGGTGACTTTTTTCTTTGCTTCTCCGTCACTGCCACTATCGTCCCCTGAAGTGTCGTCCTCATCCGACGAAGAGGATTGGTTTTTCTTCTTCTTCGACATCTTTTGTTCACTTTCCAGGTCCATTGCCAGGTTATATCCGTCGTCATACGAGGTGGCAGGAACTATCTTCATCTTCCTCCGAAGGTTTGATTTCAGCCTTTCGACGAACCATCTCTTCTTCAAGCCGTCGGCTGGCTAACTTTCTATTTTTCCCACAAGTTCTTTTAGTTGGCGACCGTAAGTCCACACGGTCTCCTTCTTTCCTTGCTTGGTTCCATATATTTCAGAGATGATTTCATTGTCATCTCGCAGGAACCTAAACTCCTTTTCGAATGCCTTTTGCAATAAGTCCCAGGTGGTCACTCCGGTTTTGTCTAAGTTAGAGTAGCAATCGATTGCTACCCCTTGGAGGGTTGCCGGAAACTGTTTCATCCATTCCGCCTGGTCAACGACTCCATACGCAGAGCAAATTGTCTGACATGTGCGGCAATGCCAAACATGGTCTTCTTTTCCATCGCCATGGAACTTGGGTAACTTCTCTTTGTTAGCTGTCATGTCCCCTCTTAAGTGACATGTCATTTTTCAGTGGATTTGCCTATCATGGACTCTCATAGGCAGATGGTTTTGGTGAGAGAGTCATTCTGATGATTATTTGGAGATTGGATGGTCTTATTTGCTCTTGGAGAGATGGTGTCGAGCCTACTTTTTATTATTATGTGTTATGC
>MU226196.1:1623090-1636712 GCA_018584345.1 Thuja plicata
CTTAACTTGTGTTTACACTACTCTCTATGAGCATTTGTGGCGCCATCTTGGTCTGCAGATTTTCATTTGATCATTAGGAACGGAGTATCCTAAGGATTTGCATAACTGAGGAGGTGAAATATCCTTTTTGGGTTGCACTTTGGAGGTGGTATTCAGCTACTTCAAGTTGGGCTTATTTGGTACAATTTGTGGCATTTTCAATAGGGTTCGATTTTCAGCCTGGCCATACATTTTTGCTCATATCTCACAGTTGGCTGGAAGTTTGATTTTTATATTTTGGGAGGATCTTCCTTGGAGCCGGGCAACCATTTCCATACCATTTACGGCACCTTTTTTGCTGGCATTTATTTTTGCCAGGAGCCATACCAGGCTGTACATGTACGATTGTACTTGCAGGCCGTACGGACAGCAAGTCTGAGGGCAGTTTGGAGTTGCTTTTTCATCATTTCGTCTTCAGCATTCAGTCTCCAGCATTTGCTCAATCCAGGTTCTTTCATTTCAGTTTGTAGTTGCAAGAAATTCTCAGTTGTATTCAGCCAGTAAGGGTTTGTTTGTAATGTGCCATGTTGTAATGCTTTGAGCTAAAAATTGCAATATCATATGTAAACATTTTGTTATCATTGAATGAATATATTGGCACTATTTTACATCAGCTATTTCAGTGGATTTGTTGCCCAACAATTTCATATACTCAGCATTTTACTTTCAGCAGTCTATTTAGTTTGCATGCCAAGTTTTTGACGAAATTTCACAGTTCAATTTTAGTGGTTTTTAGTGGCCTATTTGGTAAGGATCATTACATTAGCCGCCATATTCACCCTTGGGGGTGGGACGGTGGTATGTACCACCTGTTGCATTGGCGGTTGGGTCGCCGGAAGTGTTTGTTGTACTGGTTGTACGACAGGCTGAGATGGTCCTATCGGCGTTGGTCCTACGGAATTGTTTTCCGAGTTAATTGATGTTCCCGAACTACTCGGAGTGGTGTGATCCGCATGCCTTTCTGCCACTATGACACTTTCCGCGGCAACTACACCAGTGTACTCCCTTCGTTCGGCTTCCTCTTCTGCCTTCCTTCGGGCTTTCGTCCTTGGGGTTAAAGTTAAGGTCCCGAACAAGCTCATTGTTTCTTCTAACAAATCCTCATTGTCACTTTTGTCGTCCTCCTGGTTAGGTTCCTCTAGACCGTTGCCTTCACTTACCCCCTCTGGTAGTCTTTCGGCACGTCTCCTGAACCTCTCCCTTTGCTTGGCTTGTTGTTTGTCGAGTACTGCTTTTCTAAGAGCTTGTTCTCCCTCGAGATCCTTCTTTAAATTCCTATTCTTATTCAACTGGTTGGGCATAAATGCTTTTCCTTACACCAATAATCAACATAGAATTCCTTTTCCTTACACCAATAGTCAACACAGAATTTCTAAAAACAAAAGGGACACTTTTATTTATTCATGTTTTATTACAATATCTTAATGGAATGATCTCGTCATTCCTTTTTTTTTCCACAGTGTCCTTCCTTCCGTCACCTTCAGACATGACTATTCCCGACGGCGTTTCCCATCACGTTCCTCCTGAAGTCTTTTGTTTTCCCATTCGTGGTACTCCTAGAGGACTTCCTGCCGTCATTCTTCTTGAGCAATCCCCTCCAAGCGAGCGTGTTGTGCA
The DNA here is from genome assembly GCA_018584345.1 of Thuja plicata. Taxonomy (NCBI): domain Eukaryota; kingdom Viridiplantae; phylum Streptophyta; class Pinopsida; order Cupressales; family Cupressaceae; genus Thuja; species Thuja plicata. The sequence continues at coordinate 1,624,747 of MU226196.1, forward strand.
AGCGATACCTGTGCCAATAGGCGTGGAAGGTGATTTAGTAATCTATTGGCTACCGGATTCGCCTCAATCGTGGACCACACTACACTTGATGGAACTTCCCCTTCGTAGGCCTCCCGACGGACGTAGGTTTCTATTGCCGCCTGGAACAGGATCCGAAACTCTCGTGTCTGATTATCTTCCCCTTCGTACAGTTCTGTAAGTGCGTCGTCCGCCTCCGGATTAATTTCATCAACAAATAGACCCATCGTCTCCGCACGCCATCCAGTTCTCGTCTTCCCGATCCCGTCTAGGCAACGGTGCCAAATGTTTACCCGCTGGGGTAACCTAGTTTACTGATGCATAGACGTTATACGGGAATACAAATACATAAGATAGATCAGAGAATACTAGTCTTTATTAATCATTCGTAACTTGAGTACATTTACAAGAGTCACTATATCATATCTCGAATAGAAAGTACATTGCTTATATAAACCCGAAGGGGTGTGACCAAACGTCACCACCGATTCCTAACTGCCGACCGGTAGTAACTAAGTATCGTCGGAATACATGTAAGATAACTAACACAGCATAAGTAAGTTCTATGGCTAACAAAAGCATAAAACCCCATACGAAGGACACTACAAATAAAGTCTCACAACCTTAAAGAGACACCCTCCAAAACATAGCCAGTTGCAGCATTTTCTCTATACTTAAGAAGATCCTCTTCATACAAAACAAAGAAACACCAAATCAGTCAACAATTGAGATGTTCAAGAAAAAAAAAGGAGACTTCAGACTGTGCCTCAATTACAAGAAATTACCAATCAGAGAAGAGAAGTCAAATGCTTGTGGGCAAGCATTTTTTAAGGAAGCGAGACTCTGATATCCCAACATTCTGAAATCAGTTATAAATTTGAATAAGTTTGGCAAGGAGTAGACATACAATGTCTCTTGTACAGTATATGCATTTTTGTAACAAAGTAATAAACTTGCAATGACTGATAGAGCTTGGCAATCACCACAACATCCATCCACCATGTAGGCAACCTGAATATGATGCTATTTATAAGTGACCCTAATGATCACTTGTAACTCCCACCATAGCTAATTGGCTATATGAGGGACCGATGGCTTGATGATTGGTTGTAGCCACCATCATCTTGTAATCAGCATCATAGTATGCATTTCATTACTAATCAAGCAGCATATGCCATCACCCTGCATACATCCATCCATGATATATCATGCCATCTGTATTCTGCCATATACATATGCACCATAGACATTACACTGTCATGCCTACATATACAGCAGTCACATAATACTATCATGCATACATGCATCCAGACTGATGTATCTACAATAACACATCCTCTTTCATATAACCATGCCACCGGATACATATCGCTTAGCATCGACCTTGCATATGATCGCATCATATTAATATTACATCATAATCACACTAACCCTATTCTTCATAAATCACATAATACCTGCGATTATCTTTACATAACATAACTAAACATTATGGCATGATTAGTATGATTACACGATTATAATGGTAACCATTCAGATTAGGTGTCTCTTCATACGCACCTCTTCATCTCATATTGCACATATATTATGAGGATCACATCATTTGATGAAAGCATGATTTGGAGAATATTTTATATTTCGTATCCTTTGAGGATCGCTCTATATTAGAGCATATTTCCCTTTGGCAACCACTCGATGCAAGTATATAAAGATTAGTCAAAGATGACATCCCCATGGAAGCATATTAATATTGTCATATCAGACACAGCTTACCACAATATTCAAAGCATACATATAAGGTTATATCAGAGACGGCCTGCATATTTGCATATTATTAATTGTATATCAGATACAGCAAGCAGTACCAGGTACTGAGATCCCTCTCAGTCGTGCATGTAATTACCTGTATATCGAAAAACAACGTTTATTTGTTATCCTGATTGTTATGCAATCATTGTTATTTTGTAACAGCATATGCATTTGGAATTAAGTCTCATTCAAATAGTTACTTATTTATCAGCAATTGTTTATACATTCATTGAATTACAAGTAGTGTCTCAAATTATAGAAAAAGGGGACATTACAAATTGTTTCTGTTATTTGTAATTAGTTGTTCGTGTTAGTCTTTTCTCAGAAGCTGTATTTACTCATATTATGCAATCAGCATATTTGGAAGAAACAAGAAAATGTCATGACTCTCTGTTTGAAGCCCATTAGAGATATCCTCATCTTGTTTTGTGGAATCTCCTAAATGAGACGGTCTGATTTATAGTCTACCTTCACAACAACACACATTTATATTTCTTGGCTAGAGAAGGTAGACTATAAATGAGACCGTTTATTGCTTGAGGACAAGTGAATTTAAGAGGGTAGGACAAAGACGAAATTGCAAGAATGAAGTTCAATTAAAATTTTAACGTAAAAAAATTTACTAATAAATAATAATGAAATAATAGAATTTTATTTAATAAATAAACAATATTAAATAAATAAATAAATAATATATCAAATCTTATCATAATATATTATAATAGAATATATATAATATTATATCTAAATATATATTAATTAAACATTCATAATATATATTATAAATATATTAAAATATAATTAATTAACATATTATATATATATATATATATATATATATATATATATATATATATATATGGATAGATGAAACCTGAATTATATTATAAATTAAGTTCATAAAATATACATCAAATATTACTAATTATAATAAATCAATTACCAATAAACTTACATAGGACATTACACAAAGTCATCAAATTCGAGTTTCCCGTAGATTACCTGCAGATAATATTTAATATTCTCAGATGATAATCTTTGGATCAGAAACACATAAACTACAAAGGATCAATCAAGGGAGTTATATGAACGAGCACTGAGTGATGGGAGATGAACATGATTCGGTGTTCATTCCTTATTTGGGTTCCAGTGGACATCGTCGGCATTATGATCAATAGTAATCACCGATTATGCTATGCAGAACGATTGGATTATGAAGGGTCACAATTTAGATTAATAGCTGTGTTTTGGTGAGCCATTAGAACACCGACCATGCTATTTGGTAATTAAGAAGACAAACCGTTATATAAGGGTGTCTCATCACATATGAAGAGGTGTGATCTTTTAGTTTTGGAAGACATAAATAGCAATGGAGCATACTCTATTCAGGGATCATAGGAAAATTATTTGGGGAATGGACGATAACCATTACAAAGACGGAAAAGGCTATATACATATATATATCCAGGGACAAGAAAGATATCAGAATTTTAAGTCATACCCATAAGAAGAATGGAATCAGAATTAAGTATTTCAGCTATTCTTCAAGTTCTTATTTCCTATTTAGACTTATAAATAATAAAATTAAAGAACAGATAAACAGAAGAAAAGAAAAAATTAAGTTACATTAATTACTATATCAGATATCCTGATCTACACATATTTAAACAGTAAATTCATACAACCAAAATAAGACATACATTTACATCAACAGAAAATCAGTAAGGTGTAACTGTTTATAATATACTACATGCATCCAACCAATATTTATAATAAATACATGAGGTATTGGCATAAAAGGAACATATTAGTATTACTTACAAATAGAGGAGTAATTCATATCATCTCTGACCTACCTATAGTATAGAGTTGTCAGCACATTCAATTATCACTTATACATAAGTATGAAACCAAACACAGTCCAACATACATATTAAACATTGTAGTAAGACAAAACCACATTTTCATACAAGCACCATTGAACGACACAATTATCAAGGCAGCTCCTGGTAAGAGACATTATAAAGACTAAGTATATTAACATTTTCAAGTGCAATCCAAAATTTAATTTGGAATTTTAGGGCAAATTAAGTAAGATACTAGTTGGGGACATTACAGAAAATCAAAAAACTTTCAAGAATACCTAAAACACAAAAAACCTAAAAATAAGAATTTTGCAAAGTTGCATTCCAGGGGTAGTTATTACAATTTCTAAACCCCAAGAAAAGTTATGCATCACTTTCTACACTAAAGAGCTGAAAGGAATGAAGGTGAATAAATAAATGTTCCTTCCTTGTATGCCATAAACATATGTTATTTTATTCTATCAATGTTATAATGAATACTCTAATTGACATGATAAATAGTGGGAGAACAAATCAACCAATTTGATAAATCAAAATATGAAAAGGATTGAGAGATGTGAAAGAACCTAATCATCAATGAACTTACAATGGTCAAGTTCTTGCTGAGCTTGGATGCCCTGCTTTTCAGGTTCCCGAAGTTCCCTTTCCATGTCCCTTATCTAAAGAGTACTATGTTAGTAAAGCAACCTAAATAGATACAACAAATACGCCACAATATTTGTATCTTGAAAAAATTATGCTAGATCATAAACTTTCTTAATTTAGTAAATGTGTATCAAACTTAGAAATGTTCATAAGAGCTTATCCTATTATCATAGTAGCTTATGAGATACTAATCAAAGTGACTCTTAATGGCATTGATCTTTTCCTATATCTATCTTAAACATATTGGAATTCAACAGATGTGCCTACTATACATATGTACCAAGTCTGAAATAATGGCAAATATATTTGCTCAACCAAGCAAATAAACATTACAGTTTATTATGTTTTGCATTTGAAATTGAGAATGTAAAGCTATCCTAAGAGGAATGACAAATTGGTTGTAAAGTCATTTCAGCTCTTAGTTATGAAGCAAAAAATAAAAGACTAAAATAAAAAATGGAATAGCTATATTCTGTGAATCAAGCATTCTCAAGACCTAAGGTGGTCAAATAAGAGGTATCACTTGGTAATCATTTTATTAAGAACTTTCCATTAGCAGGTTTTTCCAATCATGTCCATGATTGATCTTTTATCAATGTTCTGCTTGCCACGGAAAGAACCTCTCCAAATAAAAAGAGCTTATACCTATATCCCCCACCCACTTCCAGGTCTTATAGAACAAAGTTACAAGTTAGTCTTGAGCATATTTTAGGGATACAGATAAACTGAATTAGCCCAATTAGGCAAACATTAAAACTTCTTTCCACTAGCATCAATTACTATGCCCATATTTTACCATGTACAGCATTGTTTTTTTACCTAACAATGCAAGGAGATAAGCATTTAAGATTGGTTTTCACACTACCAAACTTAATATTATTTCTAACACAATTGAGCATAGCTTACTTGTTAAGTCATCCAACTTACAAATATCTTTTATGTATAGTACAATGCAAAGTTCCATGGAGTTTCCTGGTGGGGGGGCACAGAGTCATGGAGAAGAGTTTCAAGGACGAGGGACCAAGGGCCTAAGTTTGGCAATGGCGAGGGGACGGCAGGGTGACGGCTGAAGAGTGGCGATGGGGGGGTGACGCTAATATACAAATTGAGGTGAATTGAAGTCTTCAAGGAAAAATCTGCAATATAACATCTCTATAAGTACCCCGATGAAGGCAATATAGTTTTCAAGAAGTTAAAGGTTGCAATTAAAATGTAATGGCATGTTCCATATAGCAAGAGACACAACGTCTCTAGCGGAGGTGGTAGAGGTGGTGGCTATTTGGGTGGACATTTCCCCCATGTTCCCAAACCTCATAAATAACCACTACCAAGGACACGGGTTTTTTTAAGAGGGATGCATCCCCGTAGAACACTGCTAAAATCTTACCTTGCATCTTACCAGCCAAATGATATTGAGTAAAACTTTTAAGTGCAGTATGAAACTCCATACTGTTTTCTTAGTATTTTACACATTTACTATATTAAAGCTAAAAACCTTCTGAAATCCCTATAACTATCTTGCAAATTCATATTACCAAAAAATAGGTGCATGAATCCCTTCTTCATGCACTAAATAAGAACACCAATCTAAAGACCATCTTTAGTTACTCATGCTCTTTATAATGGGAGCAAATATGAATTCATGTGTTTCCATTATAGAAAATTGAGGGCATTCATGTAAGTTTGTTATTGTCGGTGCTTTTACCAAATGAATAGAATAAAACCTCGACAGCCAAATGTTCTTAGCAGGGACTTTCTAAGTTTCTCACCAAAAACTCACCAAGTAATTGCAAGTCTGCGGAAAACACTTACTTGATACGGTATCATAACAACACTGACCTGAAGCACACATCCTTTTACTCATGTTTTCACTTGTGTACTTCTTGTTGTCATGTTGTGTCCCTATAACACTCATTTGATTATTTTTAAGTATCCATAAAGTGATTGTCGACTAAATTAAAAGTTCTTTTGACCAAATTTCAAAGGTACGCAACAATTTTTTATACTTTGTTTCAGGCTTTTGCTTATTTTCTAGGATGTCCAGTTCACCAGTTGACTCTGGTCCCAGTCCAGCCCGGTTCGAAACAGGGTCGGTGTGTCTATGGGTACAGACAGGGTCCGTGCCCATGATGACGAGTTTTGATCCAGCTGAAAATGGAAAAATAGTGGCGGACCAAGTGTGATCCTAGCTGGAAAAGTTTTGGGTGACCTTTTTTTTGGAAAATTTCATAAAAATTTGACATCAAAACCCTTAAAAGTGGTTTTTAAATGACTTATTTTGGGTTTTATGTCTCATTTGGTGTGCAAATAGATTGTTTTCTCTTGAGGTGGAGCAAATAGGTGGTTGAGCAAGAGGGAGTTGGAAGATTGATTTGTGAAGCTTGATCAAGTGTTTGTGCTTCATTCCTACTCCTTGGCAAGATTCTATTGGGTGAAAGAGGTAAGTTTTTTTTCATTTTATTTTGTTTTTGTTTAAGTATCCCTTTTTCTTTTTTCTTTTTAATTCTCCATAAGATCTGCCTTTTTTCCGTTCTCTTGTTTTTATTTTGAATGTGTATAAAATTTCTTGTCATAGAAACTACAATGGCATCTAGCTCTTCCTACATAGACAATAAAGAACAACAAGAATAGATCCAAACTCTAATTTTCCTTTGTGGAAGTATGTTGATATTATAAGACCCCTTTCAGGAGTTGGGGGATTCCGTAGGAAATGTCGAGGTTGTGATGTAGAAAGGAATAGTTCATATTATCGGGTGATACGCCATTTGTGTGGATTCCTTGGAAGAGGAGTCAAGAAATGTCTTGGAAAAAAAATGCTCCTATGCCAAATGAAACACTATTAAAATGTATAATGGAGCATGAAGCAGCAAAAGAGAAAGAAGCACGTAGACAAATATTCTCGCTAAAAAATATTAAAGGGAATGCAGCGCCCATCTTCGAATATTGTGATAGAAGGCCACCCCTTTTAAGACATTGTTGACGAAGATATAGCAAGATGCATATGTGCAAATAGGTTGCCTTTCAGTGTTGTTCGCTCCCCATACTGGAAGATATTGAAAACTCTTAATGAAGCTCCACAAGGGTATAAGGGCCCCGGTTATGAGAAGATATGCAACACCTTGTTGGAAAGAGAGGTCAAGGGGTTTGAGGATGCATTGAAGCTGATAAGGGATTCATGAATTGAGACAGGCGTATCCATTGTTTCAGGTGGGTGGAAAGATTCAAGAAATCGTCCCTTGATCAATGTCATAGCGATGACACCTAACGAGGCAATGTTTTTTAAATCCATGTATTATGAGGGGCAATTTATTGCTGATATTCTCCTCTCTACCATTGAGATAGTGGAACCTAGAAATGGTGTTCAAGCCATAACGGACAATGCAAAGAATAGTAGAGATGCTAGTTTGTTGGTTGAAGAGCGATATCAGCATATCTTTTGGACACTTTGTGTAGTCTACTCACTCAATCTTATGCTACAAAAGATCGGGAATAAAATTGGGTGAATCAAAGAGGTGTATGCAGAGACTGAGGACATCGAGATGTTCACCACAAACCACCACATCTTAAGGAATTTTCAGAACTTTTCTCAAATTTGGAGCTATTGAATGTAGGTGAACTTGAAGTAGTAATATAATTAAAATTATATATAATTAGTATTTTACATCTTTTTATTTTCATAATTTGATTGTGTAATGTGTATTCTTTTTTAAAATTTCTCTATTTAATTGTATTTTTTTGCTTTAATTTCTATTATAGGCTGTTGAGACCCGTTTTGCATCTAACATAATCCTCTTGAGATAACTTGTGAAAGTGAAAGTGACACTTTGCAATACTATGATCAGCAATAATTGATCTATATAGAGGAAAAGAAACACTGAGAGGGCAACAAACATTAAGCAAGGATATTAGATGACTCATGGTGGGAACATGTGGAGTATCTCCTTCGCTTCACCGAGCCCATTATGTGTTTGCTTTACTACACTGACATGGATAGACCTTCCATTGGAGAGGTGTATGATGCCCTCGACTAAATGTTTGCAAAGAGTGAAAAATCATAAATGACAGAGCAAGACTGGAATGTCCCCAAATTTTGGTGACACAAATTAATTAAACTAATTATTTTAAAGTTGTCCAAATAAATTAAATATTAAAATGATGATTTATTTTAATTAATTTAGTTAAAAGTGACTTCAATAAAATAAATATTATTAAAAGTCACTTTAATTAGTAAAGCTCTCCAACTTGTTTGAGAAGCTACTTGATGAGGGAAATTCTAGAAGGATCACCAAATTGTTATAAAATGAGGGTTTTGCAATGCATTTGATATGTTGAGATGTTATTTTGATTTGATGAATTTGTCTAATGCATGTGCATTAGCTGAGTCTATAAGGACGCAAACCTTCAAAAGATAGAAGGGTTGGATGAAACCCTAGTTCTTCCTAAGATTGGATTCACGACGGAGTTCACACTTGTGCCAAATTTATGAAGTCTCCCTTGGAGACACATTTGCGGTGATAAGGGCATTTGCATGTTTAAGATTGTTTAAAATTGCTGGTTCCTCAATTTCAATACATTATTAATGTATGCAATATATCATGGAGTTTATTTATTCATCATGGGATTTATTGCTGTATGCTATTGGGACGACTACCCAAAGGTCAGCGATTAATTTGGCTGAGCCGTGGGTTTTAATTATTGGGCCAAGGATACAAAGTTGGAAATTCATTTATGAATGCAGCATCGAAGGTGACTGATTATTATATCGATTAGTACAATACAAGAAAAGATCGCATTCTTTAAAATACCCTGCTTAGTGTGATTGTGGGTACAATTTATTTAGTGAGTAATATTAATCTGATTTCCGCATATGCTCTTGTAAGGGAGATTGCATTAGTGCTGGGCGTGAATTTCTACAGGAGGTTTCAAGGTGAAGTCGTCTTTTCTTGCTGCAACGTGGGGTGTTTGTAATGAACTAATTCTTATCAAATATATAAATTTGAGTGCAAGCAAAGGAGTGGTTATGTAATGTCCCCATTTTTAGCAGGTCATTGAATTGATGGTGCCAAGTCATTATTGCGATCCTCATGGTCTGGCGATGTGTTTAGAGGGTCATTGGTGTGAACTTACTATTTATAGTAAGTCAATGGATAGTTCCGATGAGCTCAGATGAGTTAGAGGAGTTGAATGATGCTCCCGGTTTTCATTTCTGGCTTCCGGTTTGGGTTCCAAGAATCTTGGAAAGAGCGTCTATTTTTAGTAAGTCAGGTTCATTCATCATCTTTCATCATCAGGATCACTACTGTGCAGACAGATTTCGATTCGGATGCTTCTTCAGTTGTTTTCGCAAGACGGGTGGTTTATTATTATTATTTAATTAAATTTGCTAAGGTTGCCATTTTTGTTGGTATTCTCTGCTGGATACCTTAGTGTTATAGCTCGTTGGAACCAGGATGAAAAGTTTTAACTCTTGGGGACAAGAAACAGGGACCTTGTGTGTCATAATTTCGTGATATTGATGAAAAGGTCATTTTTGGAGCCAAATGAGTTAATAAATTATATTAATCAATATGTGCCTAAGTATAAAAAGTGTTTTAAGTGAAAAGTGTGTGAGAGAAGACACTTTTTAATTATAAAAGCAATGCTTTGTGAAAGGCAAAATCATCTATTGAATATTTTATAATTTTTCTTCTTGAGCCTTGGGCTAGGGTATCTAAGTTCTTCACTGCTGCAATTGTGTTGAGGTAAACAATTGCAAGATTTCTCTACTATATTTCTGTGGCAAAGGAGAGAATTGGATTTATTCTGGAGATTATTATCTGACGAAGATTACTGATAATTAATTGGCACACGGAGAGTGCAATTAATTCTGAGATTGGTTTTCACATTGAACTGGGGCTTGCATTAAGAGGTCGATCGGATTGGAGCTTTCTGGAGATTGAACTAGAGATTTATTGTTTGGTTTATGCACTAAGATCTTACTGTATTGGAGCTGAATATTTTTTGGCACTTGTGGAGTTGGGTATGCTGCAGACGTTTCAAGGGTTTGGAGGTTATATGTTGGCTGAGAACGAATTTGTATGCACTTTGAATCAACGTTCCATGTTGGTGAATTGTGCTTGTATGGTTCAACATTAGGAAGTGGAAGTATTTCATTTGGTTTTGACTGGTTTACAGTCCCTTCCTCAGCGTCAATTTTCTTTGGTTGTTGTTGCTGGTTCGTGGAGTGGTAATTTACTAGCAGCCACGTAGAGAGATAATATGGTGGCGTTTTTGAAAATTTGTTGGTAGCCGCTTGGTTACAAGGTTGGACTTTATTTATATCGTTGACGTGATGTGTCTATTTGATAGATGTTGTATTTAGTTTGACAAATCTATAGGTTGGAGTTAGATGCTATTTCTTTTTCCTATAGAATTGTATTGGTTGTTATTCATATTGAAACGTTGGATTAGACTCATCTTGGATGGTTGTTTTCATACTTATTTGGGAATCACAAAAAGGAATTATATAATTGTTCTGGAAAAAATATCAAATCTCTTTATTTTCAGAATTAGAAAAGTTGTTCATATTGGGTTATCCAGAAGGAGCCAGTCAGGCTCATTACAGTGGTATCAAAGCGGTTTTCTTGTCATCCAGTGGGGATTGTAAAAATTGTGTGCGTGATCAACACTCTATTTTCCAGTATGGACAAGTATAGGAAAACATATAGCAGTAGACAGAGGAAACCATTAAACAGTTTGTCTGAATTCAAAAAACAAACTGATGCCTTGGTTAGACAGTTGGATCGTAGTCGGGATATTCAAAACAAGATTTGTGAACAGCTGTCAGATCCGGCTACCATTGACAAGGCAACTAGATACATGGTTTTGTTCTTAGGCAGATCTTCTCGCAGGACGCAGGATACGAGACAGGTTGACATGGTGAGGGAGGTCAGGAGAGATTTGTGGGAAGATTTCATAGCTGCACTGGGCCTAGCACATCAGTGGCAGGGATCAATGCCCCTCTAGTTGAGTTACCCCACACTTTGATTGTAGGGTCATTACCTATCTCAGTGGACGAGCACATGACAGTTACATAGGCCGACAGTTGCATGGAGACTCAACACTCAGTTGATGATCCAGTGATACAGCAAGAGTTCACACCTGCAGCTGATTTATGTAGCACATTGGATTGTATTATAGGAGACAGACAGCGACTTATGTTCAGATTGCCATGATGATAGTTCTATGGTCGAAGTTGAGGAAGTTGCTGATAGTGGGAGTATTGTAGTGTTGGAGGATATGACGATGGACTCTGGATCGCCAGAGGAGGATACCACTTTGGAGGACTGCCTTGAAGAGATGGAGTTAAATAGTATTGATCTGGATAGCGGCAATCCCAAGATGGGGTTAGTGCAGGAGATACCAGTATTCTCCTGTGTTGAGGATTTGAGCATGGAATCCGCATGTGATGATACCAGTGTTGCGTCAGAGACAGTAGACATGAACTCATGCTAGCATCACTCGATTCATTTGTTAGTAGGGAGTCAGAGGAGGTTCAGTTCGAGTCACCAGAGGAGGTAGAGCCTTTGTTAGCATCTTGGTTTGCTACCGATACTTTCTATGTGACCCCTGAGGGTGACTCCATCAGTG
>MU226196.1:1636762-1650617 GCA_018584345.1 Thuja plicata
CATTTGTTAGTAGGGAGTCAGAGGAGGTTCAGTTCGAGTCACCAGAGGAGGTAGAGCCTTTGTTAGCATCTTGGTTTGCTACCGATACTTTCTATGTGACCCCTGAGGGTGACTCCATCAGTGGTGATTCGTATCTATATCAGACCCTAGGAGAGGACTCCGAGTTGCTGGAGAGTGAAGATGGGTCCCAGGATTTGGATTATTCAGTGGTTACAGAGGACGAGGCAGCTAAGAGTGTTGAGGAGGTAGATTATGTAGCAGCTTCCTCGGGTACAGAGGAATTTGATGGAGATGTGTAATATGCTAGTACTCCGTTTGAGGATGTGAGTTCAATTGTTAGTTCACAAAGCTCAGATGACAACACACTGGGGGATAGTGTTTTTGAAAGGAGTATGTTGGGTACCACTTCTATTCACAGTACAGACAGTGTGCCAGGGGTGATGCATAAGAGGCCTATTATTCAGAGTCATCATGTGTCTAGTCAGTTGAGAGTTAGCGAGCATGATATTGTTACCGCATTCAAGCATTTTGATGCTGCTCGACAGCTGCTGGTTGTTCATGGATGGGGTGCTCCTACATATGATGAGCATGGTAGTTGTTACTTGTCTCTGACAAAGATTCATGCCTTAGGGGAGGCTGTCGGAATTTTGAGACAGGACTTTTTTCGGTTGGTAGCCAACCGAGATCACCTAATTGAGTGAGGAAGTACAGCATATGAGGCACTCTTGGATAGAGAGGATGAGGTGAGTGACCTTACTCGGGAACTCACGACAACTTCTAAGGTTTTAGAGAGCACTCAGTTGGCTCTCCAGGAGTCACAGGTTCAGTTAGCAGAGGTGACTGTGGAATTGGTGCAGCTTCAGTCTACACCAGCACCAGATCCAGTGCAGTTACATATTGTGGTGTCTGGTGATTTGGTGATGTCCACAGTTGGGGTTGTTGGAAGTGATGGAGTTAGGGATACATCCACCCTTGATTCTAGTGTTGGAGGTACAGGTTCACTTCCATCGGATACATGTGCAATTGAGTTAGGCACTTCAGTAGAGGGTTGCAGTCTGCCTGACATTGGGGTGGATATTCCGGTTGGGATGGATACTCCAGTTGGTAGCATTGCATCAGGGGATATAGTACAAGACGTTGTGGGTAGTGTAGTGGACCGTCAGTGATCAATGTTTCTGTTCATGACCTAATCCTTTGATTGCTCAGCAGGGCGACATAGTATCACCTGAGTTGGTTATTAGTGATCGCATAGCTGGTGATGATAGGCAGGTGGCTACGTCACAGTTACACAATGACTAGTTATGGATCCGAGGCGAGCAAATGGATGCTACCACCTATAAATTCTATTGCACAGAGTCATTCCTGGATCACCTTCTTGAGAGTTCAAAATTTTGGAAGGGATCTTACCGAGCTTCTGAGGGTGTTCTCATCCAGGGTACAAGTGTGATTCGGCTTTTGGTGAGAGAGATTGTAGGTACCTTGACTACAATGCTCCCTCATAGAGATTTCGAGGTTGGGTTTGCTGAGAGGGTCACCAAGGACCCTGTCCAACCAGTTGTGCAGAGTTCGAGATTGGAGCCATATTTGGGTTTGTGACTGGTGGATGATGAGCCTCTGACAGAGATCGGAGCAGTTTATCGTCGTTACACAGTGAGGAGTGCTTGTTATTTTTCCTTTGACCCACATGTTGATGAGTTGATGACACATAGACGTGGGTTGGTTCCTCCTCCTTATCATCCGTTATGAGATGGGTTCTTGCCATCAGCAGTTGATGGGAGTTTTGGCTGCAAGTCAGTAACAGGTGACTTGCAGAGTTATGGTGACTAAAGAGATTATATAGTGTGTGGATATCCAGGTCCGGGTACAGCTTTGTTCAGGAGTATTCATCACTGTTGTGCAGATGGTCTACACACTCAGTACAAGTCAGTTGGGTGTGCAGGGGGAGTTCAGGGTGTATGTGATCTAAGTCACCCTTACATCTTAGTTTTTGATGGTCCTGAGATTTATTTCTCTTGGGATCCGAGCAGAGATAGATTCAGTACGGGAGTGTGGGTGAGTGGTTGTTATGGGTCTCTTTACAGAGTCATCCCGTTTGTGTTTCATAGGATGCTACAGGAGCCTGCACTTTGTGCCAGGGGCATGGCTTGTAGTTTTCTGTGGGATCCAAGTGGATTGTGATGTTTCTTGTTCCGGTGATTGCTTGGGGACAGGCAATCTTGGGGAGGGAGGACTGTAATGTCCCCATTTTTAGCAGGTCATTGAATTGATGGTGCCAGGTCATTATTGCGATCCTCATGGTTTGGCGAGGTGTTTAGAGGGTCATTGGTGTGAACTTACTATTTATAGTAAGTCAATGGATAGTTCTGATGAGCTCAGATGAGTTAGAAGAGTTGAATGATGCTCTCGATTTTCTTTTCTGGCTTCCAGTTTGGGCTCCAAGAATCTTGGAAAGAGTGTCTATTTTTAGTAAGTCACCCCGTCAGGTTCCTTCATCATCAAGATCACTCCTGTGCAGACAGATTTTGATTCGGATGCTTCTTCAATTGTTTTCGCAAGACGGGTGGTTTATTATTATTATTTAATTAAATTTGCTAAGGTTGTCATTTTTGTTGGTATTATATGTTGGATACCTTAGTGTTATAGCTCGTTGGAACCAGGATGAGAAGTTTTAAAACTTGAGCACAAGAAACAGGGACCTTGTGTGTCATAATTTCATGATATTGGTGAAAAGGTCATTTTAAGAGCCAAATGAGTTAATAAATTATATTATTCAATATGTGCCTAAGTATAAAAAGTGTTTTAAGTGAAAGTGTGTGAGAGAAGACACTTTTTAATTATAAAAGCAATGCGTTGTGAAAGGCAAAATCATCTATTGAATATTTTATAATTTTTCTTCTTGAGCCTTGGGCTAGGGTTTCTGAGTTCTTCACTGCTGCAATTGTGCTGAGGTAAACAATTGAAAGATTTCTCTACTGTATTTCTGTGGCTAAGGAGAGAATTGGATTTATTCTGGAGATTATTATCTGATGAAGATTACTGATAATTAATTGGCACACGGAGAGTGCAATTAATTCTGAAATTGGTTTTCACATTGAACTGGGGCTTGCATTAAGAGGTCGATCGGATTGGAGCTTTCTGGAGATTGAACTAGAGATTTATTGTTTGGTTTATGCACTAAGATCTTACTGTATTGGAGCTGAATATTTTTTGGCACTTGTGGAGTTGGGTCTGCTGCAGACGTTTCAAGGGTTTGGAATGTTGGCTGAGAACGAATCATTCTCAGAATTGGTATGCACTTTGAATCAACGTTCCATGTTGGTGAATTGTGCTTGTATGGTTCAGCATTAGGAAGTGGAAGTATTTCGTTTGGTTTTGACTGGTTTACAGTCCCTTCCTCAGCGTGAGTTTTCTTTGGTTGTTGCTGCTGGTTCGTGGAGTGGTAATTTACTAGCAGCCACATAGAGAGATAATATGGTGGCATTTTTGAAAATCTGCTAGCAGCCGCTTGGTTACAAGGTTGGACTTTATTTATATCGTTGACGTGATTTGTCTGTTTGATAGATGTCGTATTTAGTTTGACAAATCCATAGGCTGGAGTTAGATGCTATTTCTTTTTCCTATGAAATTGTATTGGCTGTTATTCATATTGAAACGTTGGATTAGATTCATCTTGGATGGTTGTTTTCATACTTATTTGGGAATTACAGAAAGGAATTATATAATTTTTCTGGAAAAAATATCAAATCTTTTTATTTTCAGAATTAAAAAAGTTGTTCATATTGGGTTATCCAGAAGGAGCCAGTCAGGCTCATTACAGGTTATTGTGCATTTTGGAATGGCAATGGTGAATTTGGTTTATGTTTCATTGCTGAGTTTGCTGGGATTACCGTGAAAGATTAGAGTGGGCGTTTAAAGGTCTTTATAAAGCAATAGTGATATTTGGGGAAGCTTCATACCATGCCGTGAACTTGGTTTAAAAGCATTGCCTTGGACTTATATTATGAGCACTCCATGGTAATGTGATATCTTGCTGTCAGGATAGTGGGACTGCTATTTCAGGCGAAGGAGAGTTTGTGTTGTTATAACTGTCGTCTGTGGCATTCATGGTATATGCTATGATCAGAAAACAGTTTCATTTCATTGATGGTTCATCCCTTGAGATTGTGATTATCTACTGCTGTGATGTTTGACAGAAGTTTGGCGCAGTCCTTCCTATTGGGCAGGATATAATATATATACCATGGCAAGATGTGGGAGCTTTATCTGCTGATTCCCTATCTATTCAGTGATATTTGGAAGAAAACATTGCTGCTGCTATATTTCACCTCTGCAATCTCCATTTTGTATTGGCTGCAAATAAAGGTCAGAATTTTATAGTGATATATGGTATTTGGTTCCCCTGTAATTTTCAGAAAATAGATTCTCTGTTTCTATTATTTAATCTGCAACTATCCTGAGTCTGGTATCAAGGAACCTTGCTGTTGTATTCATCGAAGGTATCTCAGAATTGCAATAAGAAGATTATCTCTCCATTCTTGTGAATTCAAATGCAACTCTTAATGTTCAAACAAATTGTAGTGTTTTTTATTTTTTGAGCAAGAAAGGCGTGGTAAACAACTCACTCTCTCAGACCAAAACAAGCAAATAGTTCGACAAAATTCTCAATAAGGATAATAGGGAAATTTGGCCAATATTCCATTGGGGATATTACAGTGGTATCAGAGCATTGCATGTATGCCAACTATTTGAATAAATGTATTGAGTGAAAGTACAAGTTGGGTGTAGAATCTACTAGGGGTTGTTACAATGGTATCAAAGCCACAATCCTGTCAGCATATTGGTTGAAATCAGTTGGTTACACTACGATTTGTATTGGTTTTCAACTTGGACAGCAAGATAAGTCATCTTGGGAAGAATGTCTAGCTATAAACAAATATGGAAAGACCTTGAACAAACACAACAACAAATTGTGAATTGCAGTGTTTAGATGATTCGCTTTCAAGGAAATTTT
This sequence comes from Thuja plicata, assembly GCA_018584345.1. NCBI lineage: Eukaryota > Viridiplantae > Streptophyta > Pinopsida > Cupressales > Cupressaceae > Thuja > Thuja plicata. The sequence goes on from MU226196.1 coordinate 1,641,774, forward strand.
GGTACTTTGAGGTTTTATCTCCATCTACAAGTACAAGTAAGAGACCTCATGCTATGACAACAAATGATGCAATTATAAGAAGCTACCATAAGTATTGCTCCCTTCCTAAGAAAATCCGTGACCTCCTTTCCTTCAAACAAGATGCGTATACCAGATGAGGATGATGATGAATTGGTATCTACAAGTTCATATCAGCAGCAAAGAAAGAAAGAAGAATCAAAAGATAGCATTGGGAAAGAAGAAGAGTTAAGGGTGCAAGAACAAGGAAAGAAAAAGGAACTACTTGAAGGTCATATGCAGCCTACAAATAACCACAAAGAAATCAAAAATTCAACATCATGTCGGAATCATACAGAGGTTGGAAACAGGTGCACAAATTCACAATCACCATGACGGAGTTTGCTTCTGGAGGAGCTACAAAAGGATCAACCAATTGGGGTTGTTGGTTTCATGACACATAGACATGACTATGATTCTGATTTTTGTGGCAGCGGTTACACTTTTGTGCTTCATCATGAGTTGGCAGCTAACTCACAAGAGGATCTCAGTGTTGGAGCGTTGTTTGCCCCATAGGGTAAATGAGTTTAATGCATAAGAAACAAAAATTGTAACAGAGAATAATGTACCAGAGAACTCACTATGCTTTTATATTAATTCATTCAGTGCTTTACAATGTATGCCAACAACTTGTACTACACAACAGTGTCTACATCCATAACATAACCTTATCTAAAGGAAATACATGACATATATAGAGCCCAAGGGGGTGCGAGGCGAACCTTCTCAACCATTCCAACTACCTACCCCTCGGTTACACTAACTAGCCTCAACAACATTAACATGCTTTACCAACAACATCATCCCCCCAAAAAAGAAAGTCGTCTCCCAACGACACACAACAAAATGGGGATAATGTCAACACCCAACTATACAAAAAGTAAGACTAAGTACGGAGCTGAGAAAGCGTCCCTGAAGAAGATGGCGGCGTCGATGGTGGTGTAGGTGAAGCCATGCTAGCTCGCAACTCGTACACCTATTGTGTCCTCAGCCTCAGATCTCGCTCTACTGCCATCCTCTGTTCCATAGCAATCTTCACCATCATCGCTGCCTCCAACACCTCCTTATCCTTCTTGTCCACTACCTCTATAGCACTCCCCAAATGAGTCTCCAACATGACCCTCTCAGCTCTCTCCTTAGCCAACTCCTTCTCTAGAGCTGACCCATCTGCCTTGACTGCCTCCAACTGAGCCACTAAATCACCTCTCTCCACTGCCCAAGTTGCCTGCTAGCTAGCCAACTCCTCCGTGCAGTGGGGTAGGTCCCCCTAAACTGTCTGGAGTCGGGTGGCCAACTCCTCCTGAGCTGACACTGCGCCCACCTGTGCGACCTCATGTCTGTAGAGATGTGTTCCGCACGCTTGAGGGTGTAATAGCCTTCTCGGAAGGCCTGCTTAATCTCCCTGATGAGACCCGAATTCTACTCTCTCTCGCCCGCTCATGGAGGGCCCAATCATTCAGCATCTCCAATGTCTCTATAGTTGGTCATCCATGGGACTCGTAACAAGTAGCAAAGGCTTCCGGACAGCCTACACGAACAAAAGCCAACAAGCGCTCCAAGTCCTCGGCAACGCCCTCCTGGGCATGGGACTAAGCTAAGGCGATCACCCTTTGCACTCCTACAATCACATCCACAATGTACTGCTCAAAGTCACCCTCACCATCAACAAACTCTCTCGGAGGCTCCGACATATCCTCATGATGGGGAGTGAAGTCCAACTGTCGCACCGGGCAGTCCTCTGGCTCCAACTCTCTAACAAGCGAGTTGTCTCCCTCAAAATCTACTCTCTTGATGGAAGGGCAACTCCTGCGATGGTGAGAGAAGGGTTGCCCACGCTGGTGCCAGAGGTGCCATCTTGAAGTTACAAAGCCAATTGCTCATGGCCTCGACTGAAGGGGCACTACCTGTCACCCCCTGTACCTCCATAGGCTGCTCACCCAACAACTTTGCACCCACCGTCACTACTACATCCGTACCAACCACCTCAAGGGTCACCTGTGCCTCCCTTGCCTTTGTAGGCTGCTCCCCTTCAGGCTACTCATCACTCCGTAGCACCCCCACCACTGACCCGTTGACTCCTATTGCCAACTCCACAGGCTCGCTAGTGGATGATGGGACGGCCCCTAGTTGACCCCTACTAGGTGGTACCATGCTGACAGGATCTCTCATCTAGCCGAAACCGGGCAAACGAACTGTTGCCACCGTCGTACCAAAAGATTGGGTTGGCGCCAAGGATGCTGCATACAAGAGAAGTGGTGGAGTAAACAAGACTTGGGGAATAGCACCACCCGAGGGGGTAGGCATGTCTACAATCGCCGAATTTGTTGTCTCTCGCTCAGTTGTCCCACTTCCCTCACTGGCCCCCAAAGTCTCACTCGTCTCCTCTCTGCCACTGTCAATGTCATCTTCCGACTCCAACACTACCTAGCGTTTCCTATTCAACCCCGTCGACATACCCCTTGTGTCCAAGTGCCACCAATAGAAAATAGGTGGCTCACCAGGCGCCAGACTCCCCTACGACTTGTCTTCCAATCTGTCAAGTGGTATCTGTGTACGAGTGGTATCCAGGAAAAACTCAATCGCATAATAAGGCATGTAAAATGTTTTATGTTGAAGTGTCATGAACTCATACATCCTTTCTGCCAATAGAGATGCCCAGTTGTAGACAATGTCATTTTTGATACCATTCATCAAAAGAATCTATGGAAGGGCAATATCAGAAGCGCGACTCGAACCTGTAAGCCAACTCTTGACCACATCCATAAGACATCGCCATTCGCTAGCTACAACGAATGCTTTCTTGATGTCACGGCTCTTAGAAGCAGTACTCGTTATGGAGTCCATCTCTGCTGGTGTTAGTTCTCTCAAAATCACCTTTATCCATTTTTCTTTTTCTTCCTGAGACATCTTCATTGCCTTAGTCTCAATCTTCTTTCCTTTCCTGTCAGGTATCCCAAAAACTCTCGTGAAATCAACCACTGCGAAGGTAATGGTGAGGTCATGGCCAAGATACTGTAAATTGGTACTACAGCTAAACTTGTCAAATGTGTCGATCATCATTCTGAGCGCGCCTTCATAATCCCAGATACAAAAAATAGGTATCTATATCGCCCAATGTACTTCGGCCCGCCGGATTTGACCCTTCACAAATTCATTCTCTAGCGTCTCCTAGCACCACGTTCTACATTCCAAACTATTTAATCCTTCAAATTGAACATTTTCTCGTGTAACATCTTTTTGGGTAGCCATCAAAACTTTGGGCCTCAATTTCTTCTTTGTGTTGGTACTTGTATCCATTCTTCCTGCAATTTTTACACTCGAGGGTAAAACCCTTGAATCTTTGTTCATTCCTGAAGAGTTGTTGGATGCCGACTGTAATTGTTTCTTCCAGTCTTTCTTCTTTGTCCTCGTGCTTGTAGCCATACATAACTCTCTCTTTTGTTGATTTATAAATTAATATTTCTCCAGACCCTTATGTCATACTCCACTACTTTATTCCCTTCTCTATCTACGTTGGCTCCCAACTTTTGTCTCCCTTCTACCCATACGATTTCCTTACTATATCCCGCTGTACAAAATTAGCCTTCCTTCTATTTCCACCGTTCGGTGATTGCTCCTCTTTTTTCCTTTGAAAAAATCACTCGTACGGGCTTGCGGCTGCTCATTGCCTTTTGAAAAGGCCACATGGTGGTGCCACCGTCCACTGGCTCCACCGTTGGTGGCCTCACCATCTAGTGGTTCCACCGTTCGGTGGATCCACTGTACGATTTGTCCTCTGTTTTTTTTTCAAAAATTAATTAGAGTTACTTGACCTCCCGACGGGCTTTTCTGGTTGAATTGGGTCCCGCCGCCGACGTTCATGATATATTTTAATTTGGACCCGTTCACCGTATCAAGAATCTCCCGCGCATCGAGTGTCCACAATTTGATTGCCCGATTTTCACCTACTTCGCGAACTTTGTAAGGACCGAGCCAACACACTTTGAACTTCCTTGATTTTATCTCATTCCGACCATTATACTTCAGGTTTAATTGTTCTAGGGTCAATTGCATTCGTCGTAAATGCTTATCATTCCATAACTTTCGTCGCTGTTGAGCGGCCTCTGTTGCCCACTGTGCCATCATCCATCCCTCATCTAGTTTGTTCAGGACATACAGTCTTTCCCACAGACTCTCCATGTCACCCAATCGGTTCTCGATCGCAAATCGGAGGCTCGGTACAATGGACTCCACCGGTACCAATACAATGGCTTCTTGTCCATATAATAATTGAAAGGGGGTGTCACTTTGTAGGTCGTACGATAGGCCCACAGTATTGAGGGTAGCTTCTCCTCCCACCCTTCTTACTCCACTCTGCATGATTTGTAGATCACCGACACCAATATTTTATGTCACTTCCGCCTAGCCATTCGCTCGAGGGTAATAGGGACTCGACAAAAATTAAAGATTTTGAACTCCTTGGTGAGCAATCAGATGACATGATTCACGAAGTGGTCCGCTCAGTCGCTTGTCAGCTGTATTGGAATCTCGTACCTTATGATAATTTGTTCATAAATAAACCTGGTTGTGTTCAACGCGGAGTTGTCAGGTAGGGTCTGCGCCTCCACCCACTTGGTCAGATATTTTGATGTCGCCACAATATATCTGTACCATCTTGCTCTGCTTGCCTTCAGTGTGCTGATGAAGTCAAGTCCCCATCTCTCAAATAATTCATATGGGTGTGAAGGGTTAAGCGGCACAAAGTCTCTCTTGACCGGCTTCCCCGCCCGCTGGCAAGTCTCACAACTAATGACCCACTCCCGAGCGTCATTGTACAACGTGGGCCACAAGAGCCTTGCCAATAGCACTTTCATGGCCGTCGTGTCCAGTCCCATGTGTCCACCTACTAACCCTTCATCCTCTTCCCTCAGGACGCTCGAAATTTCCTCCTCCAGAATGCATCGTCGTAAGACTTGATCCAACCCCATTTTGTACAAGAGTCCATTTATTAATTAGAATGTTCTGCTTCGGGGGACAAGCTTCCTTCTCTCACTTGATGGCATTTCCTTAGGGAACTGAGATGTTGAGAGGTATTCTCCTATACTGGTGTACCATGTCGGCATACTGCTATGTGAAATAAGTGAGTCAGGAAAGTCGCCATTGACACCCTTAGCTGGTTCTCCCGACTTGATTCGAGAGAGTTGGTCTGCGATTACATGGCTCTTTCCCGGTCGTACGATGATGGTGAAGGTAAACTCCTGCACCAATAGAAACCATCTGCTTACTCTCCTTTGTATAATGGGTTTGTTGACCAGGTACATCAATGCTTGGTGATCCACATAGAAGGTGAATGGCGTCGCCAGTAGATAATTTCTTAACTGCATATACCATTCTGAGAGCCTCCCTTTCGGTTGTGCTATGATTTTTCTCTGGCTTAGACAACAATCTATCTGTGAAGTAGACCGAGTGGTCCAGCCCATGATCCCCCACCTACGCCAGTGTGGCGTCGATTGCAAAATTGGATGCATCCACGTGTACACGAAACTCCTTGTCCCAGTTCAGGTATGCTAGTATTGGCGCACCTACTAGCCTCGTCTTCAACTCCTGGAATGCTTCCTCCTGCGTCATCCCCCAGGTGTACGGCTCTCCCCTCCGTGTCAGCTTATCCAGTGGGCACGAGACTTGGGCAAAATCTTTTATAAACCTCTTGTAGTACCCTATGTGCCCCAAGAACTTCACCCCTATGATGTCTGTCGGTGCTTCCATTTCTACAATCACCCGTACCTTGTAGGGGTTCATCTTTAGTCCTTACACACAATATGCCCTAACAATTTCCCCTGTGGCACCATGAATCTGCATTTCTTGGGGTTCAGTGCCAGTCTCGCTCTTCTGCATCTCTCCATACACTTTGTGAGAGCCACCAAGTGTGTGTCCTGCGCACTGTAGATAGACCAGTCGTCCAAAAACACCTTGAAATTTCCGACAGACATTTTATCAAATATGTGGAATATTATCCTTTGGAATGTCGCTGGCACATTATAGAGTCCAAAGCCCATCCTATTATGGCACTGTCTATGGGGCAGGAAATTTGCACCTTAGTAAACAAAATATGTTGTTAACAAAATATGTTGTTAACACAATATGTTAACATTTGTGTTCGTCTATTGCGTTAACGTATGTTAGTAATTTGCAAACAAATACAATAGACTAACACACATGTTGTTAACATATTGTGTTAACATATTTTGTTTACTAAAGTGCAAATTTCTTGCCCCATAGACAGTGCGTCCTATTATAGGCATAGACACCGTCCTCCACCACAAACGTTGTCTTCAATTTATCCTCCTCAGCAATGAATATCTGATTGTGCCCTGAAAATCCTTCCATAAATGAATAGATTGTGTCCTGCCACTTCTTCGAGGATGTTGTCCATGAAGGGGATCGGAAAGGGCTCTTTGATGGTAACTGCATTGCAGCATCTGAAATCTACACATGCAAATTTGGTTCGCTTCTTTCAACGAAATACCTATGGGAGAAACCCATTCACTTGTCTGCACTCTGAAAATAATACCGACGTCTAACATGCGTTTTATCTCCTCATTGACTCGTGCGGCATAGTTCTTATTCATCTGGTACGGTTTCTTCTGTACCGGTACAGCTCCAGGTACCAACAGGATACAGTGCACACATAGCTCCGGGGGTACTCCCTTTAGATCTTTATACGTCCAAGCAAACACATCTCTATACTCCATAAAGATCTTGAACGCTGAAGCTTTCAGGACGGGGATCCAATCATCGCCTACGACGATGTTTCTTGGATTTACTTCATCACCAAGGTTTGTAACTTTTAATGAAGGTTCCTTGTACCGAATTGGCTTCTCCGTGCCAAACTAGTGTGTCGGTGTCTCGTTTACTTGGGCCTCACCTTCGGTGTACTCTCTGTATGCTAGTGGAAACAAATCCTTTTCCGGTTCTTCAATTTGCAGCATATTACACCCGAATATCTGAGAGTGTTCCATTTCCCAATGGAAGAGCCCATTCATCAAATCAGTTTCATCTTTGGAGCACGCTTCAAGTTCAAGGATGCCTTCCTCATTTGGTTTCATTCGGCGCTTGCCCTCGTCTATGCCACCGCCTTCACCGTCTGACTCTGACTCGGAAGAAGAGGCGAGCTCTTCGCTCACCATCTATGTTCAGAGATCTATGATAGACTTTCTCTCTCTATTCTCCATTGATAGTGTATTTCGCTTCCAGTTGTGAATGACCTTCACCACAACAAGCCACCCTCTACCTAGGATGGCATTATATCCCTTCTTCAAGGGAATTACAACAAAGTCGAGGACAAACGGTTGTGTGCCAATTGTTACTTGGTGTGCCATCAATGTCCCGAGGGGCTTGATTCCATGTTGGTCCGCACCTACCAGATTGAAAGTGGGTGGCTAGAGCGTCGGTTTGCCAAGTTTTTTCCACGTCTCCTCCAGCAAGACATTTACCCACAGCTGCCATCCACAATACTATTCGTTAGGATTGACCCAAGTATACCCATCTCGACAATTGCAGGGTGTCGGCCATTGTTAACCGTCAATAACATAGGGTTTGTTGCAGAACTTCCAAGGACATCTATATGCTCGGCCATCCGACTCTGTACTGGTACTGGTACCAAACGCAACAATGTTGTGCATAACTAGGGCATGGTTTCCAAGAGCTCCTTGACCTTCACTGATACTTCCAGTTGCAACATTTGCCTTAAGATATTTTCTTTAGATTCCATGCGAGAGGTGCTAGTCGTCTCACGAGTCTCCTGTCGTTGCGCCATCATCTCCTTTTCAATTTCTTCCTTTGCATCCCGTACACGCTGCTTCTCTGTACAGGTGTCGGGATAGGTGGCCTTCTTTTGCCTGTGACCGTGCAAGCCCAGCACTCATTCCTCGTTGCCCGACTTCTCAATGTCCAACCGATTGACTCCGGGCTTCGGGCAGTTCCCATCATCATGGTCGTCAAGGCCACACCACCGACACAAATTTTGGAGGGTTTCTTCTTTTGAACAGTCTCAGGCAAAGTCCACCCATTGGTTACACGCCCTGCACTGAATCATCGGTCGACCCTTGGCATCGACTGGAGTCAGCTCTTGTTGTTATTGTTAATGTTTGTAGCTTCAGTCGTATGATCATTAGAATATATATAATACATGTTGATTAATAATAATATATTATATATGTTATATTATTATTAATCATATGAAATTTAATATTTAATATTAAATTATTATATTTGATTAATGAAACATTATAAGATTGATTAAATTATGATTAATAGGAAGAGGCATATCCTTTTTTATAAATAATAATGAATAGACATGTCCCATGAAGGGACATGTCTCTCCTAGCCTCATTCCTAATATAAATGAAAGAGAGATTGTTGCATTTGGGAAACACATACAAAATAGAGTTCTATTACATTTGCAGCTATCCTAAAACTTAACATAGTATCAGAGCCAGACTGTAAATGTAAGACAGTAGTTTGTTGATGGTGAATGTGTGATTGTCTCAGAAAATACAGTATCGGTAAAAGGACCATATCTCACAAATGCACCGTTGGATTTTGCTAAATTTCTGATATGTTGGTGAAAACCTAATTTCAAAGAATCTCACCGTAGCGATTAGAGAGAAAGTCTTTGATGAAAAAGTTATGACAGACTATGTACGGGTCTATGTGAAATTTCTGAAAATGACTTTCATTAAAAAGATATATTAATTTGTTATGATCATGATCAAGCAATAACAAAGAAGCATGAATTCAAGGAAGGGT